>SKCR01023495.1:0-261915 GCA_019454045.1 Zanthoxylum bungeanum
ATTATGCATGTCGGGATGATGCCACTTAAATAGTTGTTTGACAAGTCAAGAACTAAAAGATTTGGGGCATTGCACACAGATTCAGGGATGGCTCCTTTGAGGGCATTGTTTGAAAGGGAAAATAAAATGGAAAGGTGCATGAAATTACCAATGTCAGCTGGGATGGAAGAAGTAAAATTATTGTTGGAGTAATCTAAATAGGCAGCATTTTGTGGCAGCTGGGGGATCTTTCCTTGGATTTGGTTGGAGTGTAGGTCGAGGACAGTCATGTAACTGAGATTAGAAATAGAATAAGGCTGTTGCAGACTCACCAGGTGATTGTGTGAAAGATTTAGATGTATGAGACCCCCATTACCTACTTCCCAAATCCAATTAGGTATTTCCCCAGAAATTTGATTTTCTGAAAGATCTAAATGCAGTAATGTTGATTGATTCTTTAGCTTGGGAATCACGGTCAGTTTGCAAGAAGCCAATCTCAACGAGCGGATCTGAGGAAAGAAAGAGGAATTACTACTAGCATTCACTGTCAAGCGGTTGTATGAGAGGTCAACTGTAGTAAGGTTGCTAAGCCTTTGAATCTTTTCTAGCTGTACTGTGCCATTAAACTTGTTGGAAGAAAGTAGGAGGGCATTAAGCTTTTTGAGTTCAAATACCGAAAGGGGAATAGGCCCTTCTAAATTGTTGTCACTTAAATCAACGGTGCCCAATACAGAAGAGGATGCATTTGAGAATTCTGGAACTTGACCATCAAATTGGTTTTGGGCAAGCAGAAGCTGCTGCAGCATAGGAAGTTCAAACAGAGACCGGGGGATACTTTCAGTAAAGGAATTATACCGCAAGTCAACATGGAAAAGATTCAAAAGCTGTTCCCAGCCGGCGGATGAGATCCCACCAGCAAAAAGATTATGAGAAAAGTCTAAATATGCGAGATTTCTAGACATATGAAGAGATGGGATGGAACCGGAGAGATGGTTATATGAGAAGTCCAAGTAAACTAGTTGGGTGAGAAGAGCCATTGAAGAGGGAATTGGGCCAGTGAAATTGCAAACTGCAATTTCAAATCTAGACAAACTTTTAAGGTTCCCAATGGAATCTGGTAATGTCATGGAGAAATTCGTGTAACTGAGAATTAATGTCCGAAGAGAGAGATTCAGAGGAATGTCTGCCAAAGAACCCTGAAGTAATTGGTTAGCTGATAAGTCGAGAGTCTCAAGTGTTGTTACCTGGAATATCTTTTCGGGAAACTTCCCATACAACGAACAACTGCTGAGATACAAGGCCGTCAAATTTGAGAAATCAGCTAAAAATTCTGGAACTGGAGACGACAGGTTATTGTCACTCAAATTAATCACCGAGAGTGACCCAAGGTTGGCAAGAGAAGGATGGATAGGACCTGAAAGAGAACAGCCTGATAAGCTCAAGACTTGCAGATTAGGCAGAACAGACAAAGCTTGGCACCATTCATGTCCGAGGGCAGAAATATTTACACAGTCAAGGTATAGATTTCTGAGCTCTGTTAAGCTCTGAAGAAACAAGCTTAAGTTTGGAATCTCAAGTCTCAAACAATAAAATGCACTCAAACGTTGACTTGACAAATCAAGAGTAACCAAACTTGTCATGCTTGAAATCTCAATGGGAATCTTCCCCACGAAGCCAGATTCTGAAAGATTCAGATAAGTCAACCTTGTGAGGTTGGCCAAGCTGGTTGGTATTTGAGCTCCATTGAAGCTATTGAAAGCCAAATTCAAGCTCTGCAGATACTGAAGGGCACTTGCATTGTCAATTCCACCGGAGATTGAATCCATGCTCAAGTCGAGACCAATAACACGACCCGCCTCATCACAATCTACACCGCTCCAGTCACAACAATCCGAGCTTTGATTCCACTGCACCACACGGGTAGATAGAGACGAATCGAATTTGAGGCTGCTCTTCATTTGGAGCAACAAAGATTGCTGATCACTCTGACACTGCCCAGAAACCAAAACCACATTGATTCCATCGAAATTTGTTAAAAAGGGTATCAAGAAAAGCCAAGATAATTTCAGAATTCTCATTGGAAACAAGTTAATAACTGAAAACCTCATGTAACTGGAACTTGAAAAAAGTGACGACACTTGCACTGATTTAATACAAGTGAGTGTAAACTCATGAACAAGTGATTGGTTCATGGTAGCACGAAATGAGGAAGAAATTACGAGGCGGAAGATGAAAGTATAGAAGAGGACTTCAACAGTATTAGAGAAAAGGATGGTCAGCTCATGAAAGCAGTCAAACTGCTTGTTATATTATGAATTGGCTGCTTTCATGGAATCTTTGAATAGAGGAATAGTTTGCTTGAAGACCATTAGTATACGCAAAGAATTGCACAATGATCATGATTTAACAGTAAAATCAAAGGAAAATACCACAATGAAAATTGGGGGGAAAAAACTGAGCAGGATCACTTAACAATTAACACCAATGCTCATCTTGCAGAGCAATTTTCTTTGGAAAAATGATACGTATGACTAAAAGTAGTCACAAAATATGGATATTTTATATTGAAATTATTTTTTAACAACAATATTTTCAGATTAATTTAATCACCCTTCTCTCATCTTTTAATCTATTTATCATTTTCCATTTCTTTTTCCTTGCGGAAAAGAAATATTGCTAAAGAGATAATTCTTGTTTAAATTTTAAAGAACACCTTTGGTTCGTCTTTATTGTCCACATTTTGAAAGATAATTCGGTCAGGTGTTTTTTTTTCCTTTTGAAATTCAGTAAAATTAGTTGAAGACATGCGCGATGTTCGGAGTTTATAATATAAACAATAAATATAATAAATTAATTTTATTATTTATGAATATATTGTAAGTATTTTTTTTTTTTAAATTTTCTTAGAATAATACATGGAGTTGTTTGTTGACATTATTTATGAGTGCAACTTAATTAGAATTTAAAATAATATTGCAAGATTTCACTTCAGTAAAATAAGAAAAAAAAAATATATAAATCCAGCAGATGTTTTCTAAAAGATTTTATGGTGGCTTGAAATAAATATCTGAATAATAGATTGTTGCAAATATGAATTTTTATATATAAAAAAATGGTTTTAAAGTTTTGAGAAGTTAGAAAGAATTCATTAAAATAGGTTTTATTATGTTTATATATATATATATATATATAATTGTTGTTTTAACCATTTGACCACGAAATTTTTGAATGGGAGCAAGAAAAAATAATAATATATTTAAGTTTTGCAACGTTCATAACCGCTTATATATTTAAGTTCATCAACGTTTTTTTCCATTAAATTTCAAAAAGGTTGCTCATAAAAACTATCATTATTGCTAAGACTTTGTCAAATTTTGTTTCCTATATAAAGAGCTTCACATTAGGTAAATAAAATAAGAAAAAGACAAGTAATTTTTTCAAGAGAAACACATGTCATTTTTGTTTTTTCTAAGTATTTATTGTATTCTTGACATTCTGAGTAAATATTTTGGGTATAAGTATATCAATCGGTTTTGTGTCAAATCGATTGAGACAGAGTTTTCTGGGTTTGTTTTATCCTGGGGACGCGAGGCTGACATACTGCTAGCACAAATTCTGTGTAGAGCCGCGAAACTTCTTAAAGAGAGCGACCTAATCCGTGACTCAACCTAGCTTCATTTTTTGTATTCGTAATGAACGGTAATATTTTTCTTATCTTGCACATTGTTCCAACAATTTTAAGACGAATTTATCTGCCATGTGTGCTTATATTATATTTGTTAATGTTCTTGAGGTTGACATTGTCTTGGATGCTTTTGTTGCTATGTCTTTTGGGGTGTGTAGAATAATCTGATGATAGCAAAACATTTTAAACTGGTTGCTTAGTTGAATGTTAATGCATGCTTCAACATTAGCATTTGAACTCTATTTTTAGATAATTGATTTGTCACATAGAACCAAACTCGCATGAATGCATATGTACGGATCCAAACTCTAGCTGTTTGTTTTGTGTCATGATTAATTTGATAGAACAGAAGAATTTCATAATTGTAACACGAGTTCTCTTGATCAATTAGGTTGTTATTCTAAGGTTAGTAACCTTTAGTCTCAAATGATTAACTTGATGACAAATGGGTCTAATAGTAGTGTTTAAACTTGGGTGGGAAAATTATATTTTTATATATATATTTGTTGTTGATTAAACAATTTTTTTAAAGGCGACAAAAGGACTTGTAAACAAGATTATGTTCGGTTCAAATGATGCTGACTTAAATAGACAAGTTTGACATTGATAAATTATAGCGAGAATTATTTAGAATAGCCAACAATTTCAAGAAGTTCTAAGAAAATATTTGAATACATTTATAATTTAATTGATGGCTACTAACTTTTTATTTAAATTTTCGTTACTGCTAGAACATGAATGAATATATAGATTTTTGAGGTTAACAGTCCAAGGTCCTAATTTGAAATTTTTAGACTTATCATGTGAGTATTATTTGAGAAATTGTTTGAAATACATTACTTATAATGAATTAGACATGTATTCACCGATCTGAATGATTTTGAATTACAAAATATGTCGTTCTTGAAAACATGATTTATTTTGGTTGTATCAGTTGGCCTTTTTAAGAATTTCGATGTTGATGTGAAAATAATAAGATTGTCCTAAATATATGCATAACTGATGTTTGCTTCAATATGAATGATCATGACCCTATGAACAATAAGAACCATAATCACCAAAACCAGAATAAAGGCACCAACCTCCCTCAAGAAATGACAATAGCCAGTTCGAATGCCACAACTGTGGCAAATGAGGCACCTTGCCTGGAACTTTTGGTTAAAGAGTTCTGCTCCAGAAGCGAACCTTATCGAAAACCAACTTGTTACTACGATCTTTGAGATCAATATGGTTGGTGGATCCAAGGGATGGTGAGTAGGCATTGGCATTTTCCGTCATGTGTACTATGATTATGTTCTGTTCGAGTCCTATGTAGAAGCTGTAAAGAAAAAAAATGTTAATGGGTGATTCCCCACACCATTAGAGCTGTTGGAACTGGTGATGTGGAATTTAAATTTTATTTTATGAAATATGGAAAGATTGAGAACCTAGAATTTTGGGTATGATGTGATAGCCAAACATAAAATTTTATGATTTATATGAACATATTATTTATGTGAAATATTAAAAAAGAAAAAAATTCTTTTAATTTAATAAATAGTAGGGGCTTGACCTCCAGAGATAAATGAAAATGGTGAGGTTTCTACCCTTAATATTATAATGTTTTAAAACATGTGAAATGTTTATATATTGATATGTTTATTTTTTCTATATGCATGTTGTTAATTCTGTTAAAGTATATGATATCTTCTAAATTTATAATGAAAAACTTAGAAAAACTAGTATAATTCTCGAAATTAAATTACTAGGTTAGGAAAAAATGAATCTACGAATAAATTTACATATACTCCTTATGACTCTAGTGTAAAGTTATTTAAGAATATTGATGACAGTGTTAGACAATTTGAATGTGCGAACAAAAATGGTAGTTGGAGTTATGCTTATGATTACACTAAACCTGACATTGCATATGTCATAGGATTATTATGTAGATTTACTAGTAGACCTGGTATGAGCATGGACATACTATTGAGAGGGTTATAAGGTACTTGAAAAGGAGCATGAACCTAAAAATACATCATTGGTAGTTCTTCGATTCCAAGACTACTGGCGGAAATTTTCCTGGAGTCTAAGATGATAGCACTAGCATCAGTTAGTGAAGAAGCAGTTTGATTAAGAAGCTTGCTATTAGATACCCCTTTATGGGAGAGACCGATACCAGTTGTCTTGATCCGTTGTAATAGTACAACGGCTATTGTAAATATTCAGAATTGTTAATGTAACAATAAGAGAATGCGGATACACAGTACAATTAGAGAACACCTCTCTTCTGGAGCTGTAAGAATGGATCATGTACAGATTGATGATAATTTAGCTGATCATTTGATGAAAGAACTAGTAAGAGAGAAGGTATTCAATACCTAAAAAAGAAGGAAACTATTGCCATTAGACAGTCAGTAGTGATGGTAACTCGACCTAATAGATTGAAGATCCCAAGTAATAAGTTCAATGGGTAATAACAAGTCAGAAGTGATGATGAATCATGATATTATTTCATTTATGAGTTCCATTCTGAGAGCATGATATCCTGAAGTGATATAATGATGAGTTATTTAACTCTTAATGTGTTCTAACTCTATGTAGAGTGGAGTACCTAGTTACAAGAGTACTCTTGATAGACAGACCTATATGAATGTAGAAGTGAGGCAGCTTCTTATGAATTTTTTTGGCAAAACTTTCTAGAGCATTCAATATACTAGGATATACGAGCACAGATGTAATGATCGGGCTTTTTAACTTCACCTGAAAAGTTTTTGTGTGTAATGTTGTCAGAGATAGAGTTCAAAACTACGAGTTACTCTAATATTATTTGAATTGTCGACACTATGTAAAGGTTTAAGTCGATAGATACATTTATTTATGCACGACCTTATGTTATATTGCTCGATGAAATATTTTATTAAAATTCAAGTTAGGGATTGTTGTAAATATGATTTTATAAAAATTGGTTTTAAAATTTTGAGGAGTTACAATAATTCATTATGGAGAAGTTTGAAAAATAAAATTATTGTGATTTCTTAAGTTACAAAAATCCACCATTAAAATAGGTTATATATATATATATATATTGTAGGACACAGAAATCGGCGATGCTGTCCCGAGCTCGCGGCCCGATTGGGAATACGGAATAGCCCATTGGGAGCTAAACCGGAGAAATAGAAATGGAGTCGCCACCGGTGTGAACCGGGAAAGTGATTTAAGGCCGCACTCACCCCTCGCAAGGGAAGACCTCAAACCGTTGGGTTCGGAATGGTCCCTTACTTATGCCACTTATAATGAAATGATTTATGCAATATTACAACCAAATCTCATGTAACACGTACCAGCTAATTTAAGCAATATGCAAGTTTGCACACTCATAATCGTAAATGAAAGAAATGAAGAAAAATACATAATTCATGAACTTATTAAGCAATAAAGTGCAATAATGTAACTACTATAACAACTATAAAGGCATTGATAAAAAAAGCGAGCACACAATCTCATGAGTATATCGAATAAATACGGAAAATATAATAAACAATAACGGTAAAGGCATAAATATTAAAGAGGGCTAACTAAGCATATGATGGGGAAGGGAATGACTAAGGGACACAAACATGCATGAAACATGATGAAGGAATCTGTCCAGTGTGTACCGCGTTGGTGTATCATTCGTAAACGCGTTCGAACGAGATGAGACCTGATGCATGATACAACAAAATACATGCGCGTTCGAGTAGCGTTCGTAAATTTTTCGAATGGTAAACAGAATGCAAGCGTTCGAGTAGCGTTTGACAACGCGTTCGAACGATAAACAGAATGTCCGCGTTCGTATAGCGTTTGATAACGTGTTCGAACGAGATGAGACTTGATGCATGATACAATAAAATGCATGCGCGTTCGAGTAGCGTTCTGAGACGCGTTCGAACGAAAATAAGACAGAATGCATACGTTCGTGTAGCGTTCGTAAACGCGTTCGAACGAAATGAGGCAGAATGCATATGTTCGTGTAGCGTTTGGAAACGCGTTCGAACGAGATTGTAAAAATGGCATCTGAAATGACACAAACACATGTATGGGTAAACAAATACATAATGTAGGGCCTCGTGTGCCCGATGGAATACATTTCACATTCAATCGGGTGCACCTCGTCCGACGCGGTAAAACATCATGGAAAAGGTAGCCTTTAGGCATTTCCCTCGAATAGAGGACCTTTAATCCACCCTAGTTAGCCCATGCGCACAAGAATACAATGCATGCGTAAATAAAACAATGATATGCAAAGGGTAAATGACATAATAAAAGGCACGGTAAAACATCGTGGTAAATGTAGCCTTCAAGCATTTTCCTCGAATAGAGGACCTTTAATCCACCCTAGTTAGCCCATGCGCATTATATTACAATGCATATAAAATAAAGACAACAATAATATAGGACATCGTATGCTCGATTAAACATATCTCACATTCAATTAAACATACTTCGTCCGGCGCGGCAAAACGTCGTGGCAAAGGTAGCCCTTAGGCTTTTTATCCCTCAAAATGGAGGACCTTTAATCCAACTTGATTTGCCCATGCGCACTATATCATCATGCATAATAAGTAACATGCAGAAAGTAATAACATACTAACGACTAAATCATGCTTAAAAAATAAATAACATACTAGCAACCCAATCATGCTCGAATACAAGGTTGGATGAAACAAAATGTGTGAATCTCTCAAGTTGTACGTGGCATTGTATCCCAAGTGCAAACCACAATACCGTCCATTCGGATTCGGCTACAGAATTTACGTCCGGTTTTCCATCCGATATACTATAAGAGAGAACACATATTCCATTCATTCAAGGACCACAACATGTATCAACAAACGACTCTCATGCGAAGGAATTCTAATAAACAATAAAAAAGATGAGAATAAATAAGAAGGGTGCCCTCAGGTCTAACCTCTTAAGTCGTCTCTCGAAACGGCGTTACACGGCCGTCGGAAGGGTTGATGCTCTGCAACTCCTCCGGTTCACTGGTCCACTACTTTCGTTCGCTGCTTCGCTATTTTGAATTATCGTTTCCTCTATCTGTTCGCTGTCTTTTCTGGCCACTGTTTTACGGTAAATAAGGGACTATTTTTTACGTTTTTAAGGGGTATTGGGGCTACTATTTTTTGCGGTAATTTGGGCAGTTTCTGGGTTGTTTTCAGTGCAGTTTGTGGAGGTGATTTTCGTTTCGGTGGTTGCATGGACTATTTTGGGCTGGGATTTTCGGTGTTTATAGGGACTGTCTGGGCTATAATTTTCGGTGTTTACAGGGACTGTTTCAGTGATGATGTTTGCTGTTAAGGAGGGATTTCAGTGAAGGAATATGCGTGTAGTGAGGGGTGTGTTGTGTGGGTTGTTGTTGGACGACAATGGGGGAAGTTTTTTTTTGCTTTAGGCGTGAATGTGAGCTTATTTCTTTTTTGTTTTTGTGAGAATGAGCTAGGGGTTTCAAGGTTGGTGAAGGCTTCTTTTTATAATGGTTTCTAGGGTAAGGAAGGGAATCCTCAAAAAAAGGGAAATGTTTTGGTTGGTTTATGAAAGGAAAAGATGGGTTTAATTTTGGGAGTGAATATATTGATTGGTGCTTGATTGGGGAAGAGATTTGATATGATTTGATTTGTATCTTTTAATTAGGGAATGTGATTTGTCTTGATTAGGAATATGATATATTTGATTAGATTAGGAATGGATTTGATCTAATTAATTTAGTTTAATTAGTGACATGTATTTTAAATATTATATTTTTTTTGGATGGGTTTTGGTGGGCTAATTGGGCTTAGGCGTGAGGCTAGAAACAAAACCAGAAGTACCGACACCGTTCGAACGCCTATTCAAATGTTACACGAACGCCCGCAATCTTCTTGACGTTCGAACGTGCTCACGAACGCAGCACGAACGCAAAAGCAGTGAACATGTGATTTGAATCCGATGACATACTTATTCTGAATTTCCCCTTCCGACATTCATTTTCCGCGAATTTCGCAACCTAAAGAGTAGTGCCTCCGTACGAGACTCATCATCGGGACTTATATGCAAAAATGCAGTGTCTACAGTCACCCCCACTTTGATGGGACTTGTGCAGTGTGTGACAATGACAATCCTATCAAAGTTATGCAATGCATTTTTACTTACCTGGCTCGCCAGCTGCCACCTGACTTGCCTGCTGCTTCGAACTGAGTTGATCTGGGGGTCTATTTTCGAACTGTGCTCCATTTTTGGAGCGCCATTTTCGGCATCTGTTGTGTGTGCTCCATTTTCGGCATCTGTTGTGTGTGCTCCATTTTTGGAGCACCATTTTCAGCATCTGTTGTGTGTGCTCCTTTTTGAAGCGCCCTTTTCGGCATCTGTTGTGTGTGCTCCATTTTGGAGACCCATTTTCGGCATATGTTGTGTGTGCTCCATTTTTGGAGCGCCATTATCGGCATCTGTTGTGGTCCATTTTCGAACCGTGCTGTTCGAGAATGTGGCTCATTTTTGAACCGTTACTTGATGAGATGGTTTTGCCGCTACAAACCTGGGAATACAAAACAAAAATTACATGTATGTGATATGTATGCATGTATGCATGGATATGTTTCCTGTTCCGATGGGTTATGCCTTCCTGGTGCTCCTTGGTGCCATTTGCCTGCAAAATTCTTTGGTCGCCCACTAGGCCTGCTCATAGTTCATTTCTGTCGATTCTCTCTTAGTGATTGCTCAGTTTCCTTTAGTCTCATTGCTCAAGTTCTCGATAAATCCCTTATTCGCGGGGTGGTTGACTGGTCGCCCCCAGTTCTTGGCTTAACTTTCTGTTGTTCGCTTCTTGCACTAGGTCAAAGTAGATCGTGTACTGATCCCAAAACTAATGATGATGCTGATATGGGCCTCAGCCCTGGAACTCATCCCAAAATGATACTGGTGCCGATGTGGGCATCGACCCTGGGACGCATCCCCAAAACTGATACTGATGTTGATGTGTCTCCATACTCGGAGTGCCATACTCGGTAAAACTGATACTGATGTTGATGTGTCTCCATACCCGGAGTGCCACACCCGGCAAAATTGATACTGATGTTGATGTGTCTCCATACTCGGAGTGCCATACCCGGAAAAAATGATACTTATGTTGATGTGTCTCCATACCCGGAGTGTTGATGATGTGTCTCTCCATACCCGGAGTGCTTATGATGTGTATCTCTATACCCAGAGTGCTGATGATGTGTGTCTCCATACCCGGAGTGCTGATGATGTGTGTCTCCATACCCGGAGTGCTGATGTGGGCCTCGCCCCGAAAATGATACTGATGTGGGCCTCACCCTCAACTGATACTGACGCGGGCCTCGCCCCCAGACTGATACTTATGTGGGCTTCGCCCTCAAACTGATACTGATGCGGGCCTCGCCCCCAGACTGATACTTATGTGGGCCTCGCTCTCAAACTGATACTGATGCGGGCCTTGCCCCCATACTGATACTTATGTGGGCCTCGCCCTCAAACTGATACTGATGTGGGCCTCGCCCTAAACTGATATTTATGTGGGCCTCGCCCTCAAACTGATACTGATGTGGGCCTCGCCCCTAGACTGATACTGATGTAGGCCTCTCCCCCAGACTGATACTGATGTGGGCCTCACCCCAAACTGGCACTGATGTGGGCCTCGCCCCCAGACTGATACTGATGTGGGCCTCGCCCCCAAACTGATACTGATGTGGGCCTCGCACCCAAACTGATACTGATGTGGGCCTCACCCCCAAACTGATACTGATGTGGGCCTCGCCCTAAACTGGTACTGATGTGGGCCTCGCCCCCAGACTGATACTGATGTGGGCCTCTCCCCCAGACTGATACTAATAATGTGATGGTTCATATTGTACTGCCTCCCACGAGATAATCCTGATAGCTAAACATATTTTCGTCCTTAACGGATGCTTCGTGTAGAAACCATAGAACTTTCAAAGTATTTAATACACTCAAATCCGATCGTCTGCATGAGTGATCTGAACTAGACTCCTAGTGTGTGTGTGCCAAGGCTCTTTCACAGCTTAATCATTAAGTGAGCCAACTCGATGATTTTGTCTTGGAGAATTGGATCGGTGGGTCTAACCAACCTAGATGTCTTAATCATACTCTGTGATTACTTCTTCGTACTCAACATGATATGGTTTTCTTCTTTCTTTCTTTCGTCTCTTTCTTTGTTTTTTTTCTTTTGAACTTTCCTCTTTTTTTTTTCTTTTTTCTTTTTTCTTTTTTCTTTATTTCTTTCTCTTTTTCCGACACACCTACCCTTTAAGGTAGCATTTCTCCTCATGGTGGTCCTAATACTCACCCATTGGTAGCTTCACGTTTATCGGTTATAGGTGGTCTATTTTTCTTTTCTTTGCATTGCAGAGACTTTTTCTTTGTTTCCAACCATATCATATATCATAGCATAAGTAAACTAGGATGGACATCTAGGCAAACTGTCATTCACTGATCCGCCATCTCTTCAACTAGTCATCTTACCAACTACTCAGGCTTCTACTGCTAAGAGCCCGTAATTAAGTGCTCGTAAGTCTAGCCGAGATCAACTACTCAAAATATCGGACGAGAGTACATCTCGCACTTATCGTTTCTAAGGTTTCACCCCAAAGCAAATAATGTCATCACCAGACTTATGCCTAACTATTAAGGACTAAAAACAAACAAATTTTTTTTCTTTCTTTTTAGGCCCCCCCCAATGGTCTTTTTATCCTTGCCGTAAAATTTTCTGTTTCTCGGTTTCCTTTTTTTTTCGCAATATCCAGGTTTGCTAAACTCTTCTTCACGAGTCTTCTTTTATCCCTAACCCAACAGATATCTATGATGGCTTTTAAGACACAAGGGTTAACATGATGTGTGTATGCATGAGATGCATGAAATGCGTGTGATGCATGGAATGTATAAGTCGGCCTATTATCATTTTAAAACATTCAATCATACTATTGCGAGGTGTAAACTTGTCCCAATTGAAAAGGCCCAACAGGTTTACACTTTTGCGATAACATGGCTAAACAACTTCAAATGATAAAGGCCTAAACATGAAATGGCCCATGGGCATTTTAGAAGCTTTTGGCCCAATTACCATAAAGCACAGACTCGTCCCAGTTTAAATGGCCCAACAAGCCCATACCTCATGAAAAAAGGTCCAACTGGATCCAAATGACAATGGTCCTAAACGCAAACATAAATGAGTAGTTTCTATTGGTCTTACAACTACGGTTCATATGTGGGTTTATAGGGGTATAGACAAAGGCTTTCATCGACGAAGGATTGCCTACAACTAGGTCTCCCCACTCAAGGGTCCGAGTGACCAAGTGAGCGCACCTTTTTTATACATTAGGGTACGTGCCAACGAGTTATGGTGCGTGACTGACTGTCAAATGGATTTCCCGTTGTAGATTCCCCAGAGGGGGGTGGAGCGAATTATCTTAAATACCTAAGCCTCTTAGGCTCTTATCGCCTTGGTGACATGAATAAACAACAAGTCCTCTAAATTAGTCTGTCACAGTGAACTGCGGGTAATGATTATCTAGGTGCCTTCACAGCTTTTCCTTATAGAAAGGTAGTGAATGAAGGAAGACACCAAACCATTACCTAGCTTTAATAATGCCTTTGATTAAACCATTTCAACCCACGATAGACACGGTTAACTAAAGCACAAATCATAATCATTATAAGACATTTCGGGGCCAATTCTCTATCCCCAGTGGAGTCGCCAGACTGTAGGACACAGAAATCGGCGACGCTATCCCAGGCTCGCGGCCCGGTTGGGAATACGGAAAAGCCCACGGGGGAACTAAACCGGAGAAATAGAAATGGAGTCGCCACCCGGTGTGAACCGGGAAAGTGATTTAAGGCTGCACTCACCCCTCGCTAGGGAAGACCTCAAACCGTTGGGTTCGGAATGGTCCCTTACTTATGCCACTTGTAATGAAATGATTTATGCAATAGTACAACTAAATCTCATGTAACACGTACCAGATAATTTAAGCAATATGCAAGTTTGCACACCCATAATCATAAATGAAAGAAATAAAGGCAAAAGTCATGAACGTATTAAGCAATAAAGTGCAATAATGTAACTAATAACAACTATAAAGGCATTGATAATAAAAGCAAGCACATAATCTCATGAGCATATCGAATAAATGCGGAAAATATAAATAAACAATAACGGTAAAGGCATAAATATTAAAGAGATCTAACTAAGCATATGATGGGGAAGAGAATGACTAAGGGAACAAACATGCATGAAACATGATGAAGGAATCTGTCCAGTGTGTACGCGTTCGTGTAGCATTCATAAACGCGTTCGAATGGGATGAGTCCTGATGCATGATACAACAAAATACATGCGCGTTCGAGTAGCATTCGTAAACATTTTCGAATGGTAAACAGAATACAAGCATTCGAGTAGCGTTTGATAACGCATTCGAATGATAAACAGAATGTCCATGTTCGTATAACGTTTGATAATGCATTCGAACGGGATGAGACCTGATGCATGATACAATAAAATGCATGCGCGTTCGAGTAGCCTTCTGAGATGCGTTCGAACGAAAATAAGACAGAATGCATACATTCATGTAGCGTTCGTAAACGCGTTCGACCGAAATGAGGCATGATGTATACGTTTGTGTATCTTTTGGAAACGCGTTCGAACGAGATTGCCAAAATGGCATCTGAAATGACACAAACACATGTATGGGTAAATAAATACACAATGTAGGACCTAGTGTGCCCGATGGAACACATTTCACATTCAATCGGGTGCACCTCGTCCGGCGCGGCAAAGCATCGTGGAAAAGGTAGCCTTTAGACATTTCCCTCGAATATAGGACCTTTAATCCACCCTAGTTAGCCCATGCGCACAAGAATGCAATGCATGCATAAATAAACCAATAATATGCAATGGGTAAATGACATAATCAAAGGCGCGACAAAATATCGTGGTAAAGGTAGCCTTCAGGCATTTCCCTCGAATAGAGGACCTTTAATCCACCCTAGTTAGCCCATGCGCATTATATTACAGTGCATATAAAATAAAGACAACAATAATATAGGACCTCGTATGCTCGATTAAACATATCTCATATTCAATCAAACATACTTCGTCCGGCGCGGCAAAATGTCGTGGCAAAGGTAGCCCTTAGGCTTTTATCCCTCAAAATGGAGGACCTTTAATCCAACTTGATATGCCCATGGGCACTATATCATCATGCATAAATAAGTAACATGCAGAAAGTAATAACATACTAACGACTAAATCATGCTTAAAAAATAATAATATACTAGCAACCCAATCATGCTCGAATACAAGGTTGGATGAAACGAAATGTGTGAATCTCTCAATTGGTACGTGGCATTGTATCCCAAGTGCAAACCGCAATACCGTCCATTCGGATTCGGCTACGGAATTTACATCCGGGTTTCCATCCGATATACCACAAGAGAAAACACATATTCCATTCATTCAAGGACCACAACATGTATCAACAAACGACTCTCATGCGGAGGAATTCTAATAAACAACCAAAAAAAATGAGAATAAATAAGAAGGGTGCCCTCAGGTCTAACCTCTTAGGTCGTCTCTCGAAACGGCATTACACTACCGTCGGAAGGGTTGATGCTCTGCAACTCCTCCGGTTCACTGGTCCACTACTTTCGTTCGCTGCTTCGCTGTTTTGAGTTGTCATTTCCTCTATTTTGCTGCTGTTCGCTGTCTTTTCTGGAAACTGTTTTATGGTAAATAAGAGACTATTTTTTGCGTTTTGAAGGGGTATTGGGGCTGCTATTTTAGGCGGTAATTTGGGTAGTTTCTGGGTTGTTTTCAGTGCAGTTTGTGGAGGTGATTTTTGGTGGTTCAGGGACTGTTTTGGGCTGGGATTTTCGGTGTTTACAGGGACTGTCTTGGGCTGTGATTTTCGGTGTTTACAGGGACTGTTTCAGTGATGATGTTTTCTGTTAAGGAGGGATTTCGATGAAGGAATATGCGTGCAGTGAGGGGTGTGTTGTGAGGGTTGTTGTTGGATGACAATGGGGGCAGTTTTTTTTTTTGCTTTAAGAGTGGATGTGAGCTTATTTCTTTTGTGTTTTTGTGAGAATGAGTTAGGGGTTTCAAGGTTGGTGAAGACTTCTTTTTATAATGGTTTCTAGGGTAAGGAAGGGAATCCTCAAAAAAAGGGAAGTGTTTTGGTTGGTTTATGAAAGGAAAAGATGGGTTTAATTTAGAGAGTGAATATCTTGATTGGAGCTTGATTGGGGAAGGGATTTGATATGATTTGATTTGTATCTTTTAATTAGGGAATGTGATTTGTCTTGATTAGGAATATGATATATTTGATTAGATTAGGAAGGGATTTGATCTAATTAATTAGTTTAATTTGTGACATGTATTTTAAATATTATATTTTTTTGGATGGGTTTTGGTGGGCTAATTGGGCTTGGGCGTGAGGCTAGCAACAAAACCAGAAGTACCGACACCGTTCGAACGCCTATTCGAATGTTACACAAACGCCCGCAATCTGCTTGACGTTCGAACGTGCTCACGAACGCAGCACGAACGCGAAAGCAGTGAACATGTGAATTGAATCCGATGACATACTTATTCTGAATTTCCCATTCCGACATTCGTTTTCCGCGACTTCCGCAACCAAAAGAGTAGTGCCTCCGTACGAGACTCATCATCGGGACTTATATGCAAAAATGCAGTGTCTACCTGAAATTTTTGAATGGGAGTATGAAAAAAATAATAATATATTTAAGTTTTGCAATGTTCATAACCGCTTATATATTTAAGTTCATCAACGTTTTTTTCCTTTAAATTTCAAAAACAAGCATTTTCGAAATAAAATAAGAAAAAGACAAGTAATTTTTTCAAGAGAAAAACAAGCATTTTTGTTTTTTTTTCCAAGTACTTATTGTAATCTTGACATTCTAAGTAAATATTTTGGGTGTAAGTATATCAGTCGGTTTTGTGCCAAATCAATTGCGACAAAGTTTTATGGGTTTATTTTATCCTGAGGACGACGATACTGACATACCGCTAGCACAATTTATGGACAGAGCTGTGAGACGTCTTAAAGAGAGTGACCTAGTCCGCGACTCAACCCAGCTTCATTTTTTATATTCGCGGTGAACGGTAATATTTTCCTTATCTTGCACATTGTTCCAACAGAGATTAAAATCATATCTAATTTTGTGGGTGTTGAAATTATAACAAATGCATAAATGGATTGGCTTAATACACTTACCAAAAATATTTATTTGTAAATTAAAAAACTTAATAGTAAAAAATTAATGATTCATGGATATATAAGAATAAATGTGAAATGATCACTTGCATAGGTGGATACCCTCAAAATTAAAGGAACTGACCTGAACATGCTAAATAAAAATTAAGATTTTCAACTTTTATACCAAAAGAAAATAATGTCCCTCACACTAAGATCTACTGGAGAAATTTTGCGAGTCTTACTTATTATACCCAACTCAACTATTATATATAAACACCACATTCAAATCGGAAAATGAAAATATAGTGACTCCTAATACAACATAATTCTATTACCGGATCTGAACGAGAAACTGAAATCTAAGATATAGCATAATTAAACAAACAAGACATAAAAATAAAATAAAAACCTCAAATTAGTTGTCTCAGTGATAAAAGTTTTGGACTTGAGTGGTTTGTTCCTTCTCAGGTTTAAGATTCAAATCTCATTAAATATATGTCATTGAGGTCGTATTTTTGATATTGAAACTTCTGAGGACACGAAATACAAATCATGGGAATTAATTGATGTGCGCGTAAGTGATCGCGATTTTCACACATTACGCAAGCACACATATTGCTCAAGTAGTATAAAGTTATCGATCCCACGATGACTTATCACCTACATTACTAATTGTTAAGACTAATGACCTACAAGTATCAAATTAAATTAAATGTGATTTTATTTTGAGTTTGAACTAAAGCTAATGCAAATAAATATAAATTGGAAGTTTGTAGAGATAATCAAATAGAGAAAGCATTTAGGGTTGTGAATCTACCCAGTATTATTCTAAAGATGAATTGGTTGTCCTATATTTGTGTCATATATTGGTTTATTAACCTGGAACACTAAGATATCCACAAGTCTTTTTCGATGGTCGAGTGAAAATATCCAAAGTAAATTAATTAACTATATTTATATGTTAACTAAATCATCCCAAACTCATTAAGAACAAGTTCCAATTATGGCTACACCAGCCCTACAAGTATATTTCTATCTTGGAAGGAAATCCCTAAGATGAGATCGTGTGCTATTGAATCTAAGGCTAAACCTAAAATTTCTTTGCCAAGTTCATCTAAGTTTTCCACATCAATCTTATTGGTGATCAGGCAACAGGAGGAGATTCAATAAATAAACCAAACCATCACACAAAATATAAGAAAATCAATTTATAAGTTCATAAATACAGGTTTCATCACAACCGCAGATTAGAGGTTTAGTTACTACACATGCTCAGAAAATCTAAATAAATATTCATGTAATATCCCGGGTTTTTCAGAATTGTACGGGAAAGTTTTTGAATTAAAGTAAAAGATTTGGAAAGGGATGGTGTTCAAAAATTATACTTTATGTGTGGGAAAATGGATGAGAATATTTTTAAGAGAAGTTTCATCGCGTTGAAAAACTCATGGTTCTGAGAACCGGTTACGCGATTTCTGATTTTATTGTTATACGCGTAATTTTTTTTTGTTTCGGCTATATAACTCCTAAAAAAACTCTGATTGAGCTGATTCCTAAACCATCGGGCTTATTTTTCTGAGACGAAAAACTTTCACGTTGAACACTTTTCGAAATTCTCACATGAAGGGCCTCGATTTTGAGATTTACCGAAATGGTCCATGAAGAAGGACCGAAGTGCAAATTCGTGGGGGCCTAGTGGTAATTTTCGAAACTTTTCTATATAAACCTAGAAGTTTCTAGAATTTACAAAATTCTTATAATTTTCCTAAATCCCCATTCGACCCCCACCCCCAAAAAAATGGAAGTCATCGTCCTCTGCCTGCGTCGGCCATTCTTCGGCCACCGTCGGTTGGGCACCACCACAGAAAAGACCATTGGCTCACTCCCACTCTCCAACTCTCGGCGGCCGGCCAAGGGACACCGGAATTCGGTGAAACCAAGGTGATTTACGCGCGCACATGGGTCCCTCGATCCCGACTCCATTTCACGGCCCGAGCCACCCACCAAATCGAAGCTCTCGGAGAGTACTACAAGATGGCACTGACGATTTTTCCGATCCGTGCTCGGTTGTACGCGAAACGAGAGAAGAAGATTCGGATGAATAGTGACCCACTGTGAAAAGTAGCTCTAATAGGAATTCCATTTATTCCAACGTGTTTGTGGGATCGTTTGAAGTTCGTATATGGCCTTGAAATATCGGTAAGACCTACTGGTATAAATCCGCTAATTTCAAGTTTTTCGTGAAATATTCGGATGTATCCAGTAGCTTCGTAGAGTTATGTATTGATATAAATTGAATTGATTGAGTATTAGAATAATGAATATATGCATTTGTTAGAATCCGAGTGAAAACAGAACGAGTTTGATCGATCCAATAGAATATGTAAGTTTCAGTAAAAGTTAGTTTTTACGTATAAAGATGTGTTTTGGTTTTGATGATAGTTATGAGTTATTTATGATATTACGAACATGTTTGGATAAATCCGGGAAGGTTCGGAGGGTTCGAGACCCTTCTGTAGCATTTGTAGAAATATTTTTGGAAGAATTTTCCAAAAATACGTAAACCGAGGATTCAAGTTAACTAGTGGCATGAATTAGTTTATAATGCTATTTTTAGAATAATAGAATTAAAATCATTGAAATCGGACTTCATTTGGTTGTCTCGGAAAGATCCATAATTTTATCTCAGTTAAGTCAAGTATCTTGTAAAGTTGCGATTCTGATGGAGTTTTGCCATTTATTTTGACAGATGTGACTAGGACCTGGAGTGCTCACAAAGCCAGATAAGTAACCCATGCGATGAGTTCTCAAATTATTCATTTCATAATTTTTTTAAAAACATATATATATATATATATATATATATTATATATATATATATATATATATATATATATATATATATATATATATGTGTGTGTGTGTGTGTGAGTGGAAACGATTGAAAGGTTTATGATAGTTACAAGATAAATTTGAGAAAGGATTTCAAGATCGTGTATAGTTGAGTTAGTCGACCATCACATGTATGGATTTTCGTTATTGCTATGATATGACTTACTCATGATGATGTATGTATGTATGTATGTATGTATGTATGTATGTATGTATGTAATGTATGTATTGATGTATCTTGAAGTGGAATGTTCAAGGATAATGCTATGATATGTATTTTGAAAAGATTGATGAGTTTAATGGCTACATGTATATATTGATTGTAACTACATGGACCCGTAATGGCATATGTATATGTATAGATGTATGCAATGGTATGAACCTGTATCGATATAAACGCATGTATATAAATGAGTATGGAAAGGCATAAGTATATGAACATATATTCGTATATGTATTTGATGATAAAACATGAAGATTGGTAAAGGCTATGATACGTGAAATCGAAGTAATACGTATATTCGTATATTTGGAACATGTGTATGTACGTGAGTATTTGAATGATGTTTTAGAGTGTTTGTTATGGATGTTCTTATGTATGAAAAGTTATGCGATGAGTTTGGTGTGTCGTGATATGTATATATGAATGTAGGTTTAATTGGTTGATCATTTCGTGGTATAGAAGTCGAGCTGTTAGGAATCTGTTCGGACGGAATTCATCCCATACCTATTCTAAAATAGGTAATGAGTCACGTACGAGCATTGTGTGTGTAAACCAACCGAATATATGTATTGTTGGACGGTGTGATCTTTGATGTATCGATTGTATTGTTGGACGATGTGATCTTTGATGTATCGATTGTTATATGTGTTTTTCAGTTGTTTGCCTGATAACTGTAAAGATACCTAAGTGTGTGTGTGTGTATGATGGAACTTGTGATATGTATGGATTATGTATGCTTATGTGAGATGAATGGTTGAATTGAAGTCGATGTGAATATCATAGATTATAAAGTGTGTTTGCCAAGTTGTAATGGTATGTACGTATATGTATAAGAATTACGATATGGTATTTGCATGTATATACAAGAAATATGCTACGATATGTGTGAATGTGTACGAAACCCAAGTGTTAAGCTATTGTAAGGTTATCATAGATTAAAGAAGGTTAGGGAAAGATTGTTTTGATATTGAAGAAAGTTTGTTAAATTTACCGATTTGATGATATTTCTAAGATATTCAACGGTGATAAGTATTAATGTGTGACTTCATGTTTAACATTGAAATGATTTATTGTTATGTGATGTACTTTGTGGTTTCGAATCAATATTTCATGTGCTTTGAATGTCTAATTACTATACTGACAATATGTAAATACGTAAATTATGAAAATTTGATATAGATAAAATATAAAGGATAATAGGAAGCTGATAATTCTAAGACTCGTAATAACATGTAAATTCTGAAAAACTTCTAATGTAAATGACTTGTATGTTTTGTTTGTAGTGCTAGCATGGTTACTTACTAAATTTTATAACTCACACCAAACCAGTTTGTAGTTTTGCAGGCTAGCTCTTGACAAGTCAACCACTTCAATTTTAGATATCATGCTCGAGACATTGATGACCCAAGTGGCAGTCACCCTCGCAAGTGTACTGAAAGAAGTTTAGAAGTTTAAGAAGTTAAAATATTTGGTTATTACTTTATTTATCGTGTTGACGATGTTGTTGTATATATATTGAGTAAATGTTTTGATTGTTTATGAAGTGGTGGGCACAGAGCCCTTGAGTGTTGATAGGTGGTGTGGGCGGAGCCCTTAAGATATGATTTTGATGAGATTTGTGTGGACCTGAGGTCCTTTTATTTGTTTGGAGTAATCTTTGATTGTCTTTGATACTGGACTGCGATCCATGTTGTCCAGTTTTAGGATACATCATACCGAATTTTTGGTAAATTCGGAGGCTTATGGAGATGGGTTATCATGTCTCTTGTTGGTATCATCTTGTCTCTGGCGGGGTGTTACAGTTGTGATATCAGAACAAAGGTTAGGGTGTCGGTGACTGCTGCTACAAGGTATCCGATCGTCTGAATAAGTTTTCTATTATGTATAGAGCATATTAGTCTTATGTTAGTTATTTAATTTGATTAATATTATATGATATGATGTGCTATGATTTTTATTGATATTGATGATTCGGATTATCGATACACATTTGTATGATATTAATTTATGTATATGTATAGGTACATTAAGTTAAAATTATGTTGTTCCCATAGGTATATGTATAGGTAAATAATGTGAATTTGAGGTGTTTTGAGGTATTGGAGATTATATAATGTTGATAGTCTGAATTGTGAACTGATATTTTGAACCATGTTTTGAAAACTTGGTATTTGATTTCTGGCATAAAAGATTTTTGAAAAGAAAAAGAAAAGAATAAAGAAAGAAAGTTTTCAAAAGTTTTGATTTTGATTATAAAGGATAAAGAAAGTGTTTATGACTCGATGTTTGATTAACGTTTTCATGTTTTTAGATTTATCGATATTTTTCTGTCTCGGTGCTTGAAAATGATTTTGATGTTTTTAAATTGTAAAACTTGTTTCCGTCGAGACGCTCGAAAATCTGTTTCCGCCACGGTGCTTGATGATTTCATGTTTTTGACCTCCGTGGTGCTCATATATGTTTCATTCCGGATTAGCCCCCGGGCGCTCGTTATAGGGTCCAGACCATCAGAAAATGGTTGGCCCACTACCTGTCGACATGGTCCGTACACTGTCCAGTCTATGCGTATGACTGAGCAGTGGACGATCGGTATGTATTTTGAAAACTTTACATAAAAATTTTATTTGTGATTTACACATATTTATATTTTGGGGGGATGATTTCAATAGAATGACATTTTGATTTGATTCATTTCGGTATTATTTTTTATAGTATATGATATGATTTGATATTTTTCCGTCACTGTGCTTGATAATTTTATGTTTTTGACCCTCCGTGATGCTTGTATAGGGTTTTTGCCCAACTGTAGTGGGCCGACCCAACCCTCTGTCGACAAGGGATCGTTTCATTCATTGTCCGATCTATGCATACGATTCGGGAATTGGGCGCTCGTTTATGTTTCGTCTAGTGAGTTATGCTGGATGCTCGATATGGTTTTACGATAATGGATTTTGAAATTGATTTTGTTTACAGTAAAAGAGTTTTTCAAAATGTATTTTCGAAATGATTTTTGAAAGAAATCGATTTACGTTTTCTATTTTAATGATATCCGAAATTGACAGATTTCAGACTATCAACATCATAAGAGTATTATGGTTGTCACTTCTGGTTGTGACGATAGGGTATTTGTTGGTATGAAAGTTTATATCGTTATAAGAGTACGTACGTAAGTTTATAATTAGACATGGATCTTATGGGTATAGTGATGGTTATGTGTGCTATGTGGTCAGTTATACAAAGTTATATGTGCGATGGGATATATATGAATGTAAACTTTGATATTGATGTCGTTTACATATATGATAGGGAATGACCCTATGGGAAATGAATGGGTTCCGTTTTGTATTGTGGATGAAAGAAAAAGTATGAAATTTGTGTTAAGTTTTCATTTTGAAATGATATTTGGTTGTGTGCAAATGACATGTGTTATATTCCTCGTTTCAGATGATGTATTCGATTGACTGTTCAGAATCAGTGTTCGAATTTCTTTTCTGTTGATGGATGAGCTTGAAACGGTTTGAGCGTGTTCTTATGAATGAATGTGAATTGAAATGACAAGTTTGGCTGGATTTAGGCATGAAATGTTTGATTCGGTGTGTTTTGTTTCGAAATAGCATGACTCATATTGATGTATGGAATACATGACTTTTAAAAAGGTGTAAAGTGAGGTGACTTCCGAACACAAATAAGATGGTAATTTACGTACGATCGGTTCCGAATGATTGGGCGTAAGGATGGAGAAATTTCAAGGATGAAATTTTTATAAGGAGGGGAGGATGTAAGTCCTGGGTTTTTCGGAACAGTACGGGAAAGTTTTCGAATTAAAGTAAAAATTTTAGAAAGTGATGGTGTTCAAAAATTAGACTTTATGTGTGGAAAATAGGTGAGAATATTTTTAAGTGAAGTTTCATCGCATTGTAAAACACATGGTTCTGAGAACCGGTTACGCGATTTCTGATTTTATTGTTATACGGGTAAAAGTTTCTTGTTTCGGCTGTAAAACTTTCAAACGAACTCTGATTGAGATAATTCTTGAACCATCATACTAGTTTTTTCGAGATCATGTTGAACAATTTTCGAAATTCTCACATGAAGGGCCTGAATTTTGAGAATTACCGAAATGGTCCATGAAGAATGACCAAAGTGCAAATTCGTGGGGGCCTAGTGGTAATTTTTGAAATTTTTCTATATAAACTTAGAATTTTCTAGAAATTACAAATTCTTATAATTTCCCAAAATCCCCATTTGACCCCTCATTTGATGTATCGATTGTATTGTTGGACGATGTGATATTTGATGTATTGATTGTTATGTGTGCTTCTTAGTTTGTTGCGTGATGACTGTAAAGATGCCTGAGTGTATGTATCTGTATGATCGAACTCGTGATATGTATGGATTATGTATGCTTCTGTGAGATGAATGGTTGATTTGAAGTCGATGTGAATATCATAGATTATAAAGCGTGTTTGCCAAGTTGTAATGGTATGTACGTAAATGTATAAGAATTACGATATGGTATTTGCATGTATGTACAAGAAATGTGCTACGGTATGTGTGAATGTATACGAAACCCAAGAGTTAAGCTATTGTAAGGTTATCATAGATTAAAAAATGTTAGGGAAAAATTGTTTTGATATTGAAGAAAGTTTGTTAAATTTACCGATTTGATGATATTTCAAAGATATTCAACTGTGATAAGTATTAATGTATGACTTCATGTTTAACATTGAAATGGTTTATTGTTATATGACGTACTTTGTGGTTTCGAATCTATGTTTCGTGTGCTTTGAATGTCTAATTACTATACTGACAATATGTAAATACGTAAATGAAAATTTGATATAGGTAAAATATAAAGGATAATAGGAAGATGATAATTATAAGACTCGTAATAACTTGTAAATTCTGAAAAATTTCTAATGTAAATGACTTGTATGTTTTGTTTGTAATGCTAGCATGGTTACTTACTAAGTTTTACAACTCACACCAAACCAGTTTGTAGTTTTGCAGGCTAGCTTTTGACAAGTCAACCATTTCAGTTTTAGATATCATGCTCGAGACGTGGATCACCCAAGCGGCAGTCACCCTCGCAAGTATCCTGGAAGAAGTTTAGAATTTTAAGAAGTTAAAATATTTGGTTATTACTTTATTTGTCGTGCTGAGCACGTTGTTGTATATATATTGAGTAAAGTTTTGATTGTTTATGACGTGATGGGCACAAAGCTCTTGAGTGTTGATAGATGGTGTGGGCGGAGCCCATAAGATATCATTTTGATGAGATTTATGTGGACCTGAGATCCTTTTTATTTGTTTGGAGTAATCTTATGTTGTCCAGTTTTAGGATACATCATGCCGAATTTTTGATAAATTCAAAGGCTTATGGAGATGGGTTAATCCTTTCTCATGTCGGTAGCATCCTGCCTCTGGCGAGGTGTTACAATTCAGTGATAAACAAAATATTAAGAAGTAAAGGAAATAAGAAACTATGTCAAGATCGCCAGTCCTTCGCTTCTTCATGTTGATTTCCTGTGATGTGCTCTTTTGATTTGTTCTTGGTTTTTCCTTCAAAAATCTCTCTTGGAGGCTGTAATTTTATCTTCTGAAAGCTCCCTTTAGGTTTTGGGACGAGTTGTTGTTTATATAGGAGGTCCGAGGGGTTTTTCCTTCTTAAAAATCGAGTCTGGGCCGAATATGGTACGCAGAACACGTCGCGACTCACCACTTACAGTAGCTCACTGGTTTTGTTGTTCCATTCTCGCATCTCGACGAGCAATGTAGCGCCGGGACGCGCGTTTTGACGTTGAATTTGCCCTAAATTGCTCAGTATTTTACTGTTTTCATCCTTCGTTGATTCCATCGAGTCTCTATGTTATTTTTACCTGCAAACGAACCCAAAACACTCAGAAAAATCGAAATAAATATAAACAAATATTAAGCTAGAGGGGCGATAAATATATGCATATTAGTCGCTCATCACACCCCCAAATTTAACATTTTTCTAGTCCTCGAGCAAAACAACTAAAAATAAACTAAAATAAAAGAAACAAAAAATTAAATTTTCCTAAGCCACTTTCGTAGGGATCACGATTGAATTTAGCATATGCAACAAGCCTTTAAACCCATAGGCGACCCTAGTTGACGAGTTATAGTCTCGTGAGGGCTTACAATATTTACACGTACATGCAATCACATACAAATACAAAAATTAAATATCTAAACAAAGTTGTTCTGGGAGTTGCACATAATATTGTCATCAAAGAATTCTTACTAACGAAACCCAAGAATCTTTAAAGTACCTAACACAACTCAAATCCCAATTCCTGAATAAATTATCTAAGCCATACTCACAGTGTGTGTGTATTTTTGAAGGTCTAGTCACAGCTCATTCCCTAAGTAAGTCAAATAAGTGATTTTATCTTAAAAATTGGGATCTGATTGGTCAAATTATCCTAGATATCTCAGAATATATTTTTTATTTGCCTTAATTTTTTTCTGCTCAGTATGGTACGATTATTATATTTTTTTTCAAACACCTACCTTTTAAGGTAGTATTTCTCCTAATGGTGGTCCTAACACTCGCCCATGGGTGGTTTTACGCTTATTGGTTATATATGGTTTAAATTTTTTTAATTATTATTTTATCTTTATTTTTCATCCATTCTTTTATTTTTCTTTCATTTTTTTTCAACCATACATTATAACACTAGCAAACAAATATAGACATCTAGGCAAATGGTCATTAATTGGAAAATAGTTTCTCCAACTGGTCACTTTGCTAGCCACCTAAGTTTTTACTGTTTGAAACCTATTGTGCAGTTATACTAGTCTATCCTAGATCACCTACTGAAGACATCAGATAAAAGTAAATTGAGCATTTATCGTTTCTGAGATATCATCATAAAGCAAACAAACTCATAATGTGAACTATGTTTCACTACCACAAGACAATTTTATTTTTGTTATAGCAGGAATTAACTAACACAACACATGCACACACCCCTAAACTTAAAATTTACATTGCCCTTAACGTAAAATAAACTTAAAGCAGAAGAGAGAGGAACAACACTATCGTGCATGAGGTGTACCATTATTCGACGCCTTGAGGTCCCGAGTCGCAACTCCAAAGGTAGCGACGCGACGAACTCCTGGTTCAATTTCTGGGCAAACTCTGGTTGTGCGAACTATATGGGTTGTGTCAGTATCTGCATAAGTACACATGCAACATTATGAAACACACAAGTAACACAGAAAAATAAAAAAATTAAAATTAAAATTAAATTAAATAAATTAAAAATAATTGCATGGGTTGTCTCATCGCTAGCGCTAAGTTTAACATCTTCAGCCAGACGTAACCACCCAATTGGTCATGGTGGTTCCCTTGGAAGCTTAGTTGATCGAGATAGAACCGCCCAATGCTTGCTCATTTGTTGCCCACATGATGACAGGGTCTGAGCGTTTTGTGGCAGTGTTCTACTGTCCCCCAGGATCTATTAACGATTCAACAAATGTCTATATCCATGGATCACTTCTTACGAGTGGTGGCAGTTCGCCAACATACATATACTACTCATCAGTTCTTTTGTTTGCACAGAATATTTACGGTGGCTTCATTTCAAACCTATCATAGTGGTGATCCATGTTGACTCCTTCTGGACTTTCCTCACTAATGTTATCTATCATGTGCAATTCTTCATCATTTTGCGGGAACATCATGGCTTTAAAGACATGAAAAGTCACTTCTTGATCTTGTACTCGCATAGTCCGCTCATCCTTCTGCACGTTGATCAACGTTCTGCCTGTTGCTAAGAAGGGTCGTCCGAGGATGATAGGAACTTCACTATTTTACTCCATGACTAAAACTATGAAGTCCACGGGAAAGACGAACTTGTCCACTTTTACCAGCACGTCTTCTATTTTTCCTCGAGGGTATGTGAGAGATCTATCTGCTAGCTGTAGCGTAACTGTTGTTGGTCTCGCCTGTCCCAAACCCAATTTCTGATAAATGGACAACGACATTAGGTTGATGCTCGCACCCAAATCACACAGATCTTTACTACAGTAATGGTTACCTATGGTACATGACATGGTAAAAATACCAGGGTCCTTCAGCATAGGAGGCAGCTTCTTCTGTATGATTGCACTACATTCCTCGGTGAGGGCCACAGTTTCAAACTCGCTGATTTGGAGTCATGCTATCAAAAGAAAGGTCCACTCACTGATTTGGAATCCCGCTATCCTTACTTCATTTTGCTGAAGAAACTTGTGGTTCCTGCGATAATCTATAATTGATAATCTAGATTAGAAGATGGACTAAAGAAAATATATATCGGAATCAAGCTAAGTTTACTTATTCAAGTATTTGCTATCACTCCAAGGCGTATCGTACTTATATCATGATGTAATATATACATACGAGCTGATACGAGACACTTAGGGTGGCCTCTAACATGCTAGGATGAAACTAGAATGGTTTAAAACTGATTTGGGGAAGTTCCTGACCACGCGTCGTGACGGAAAACCATGCGTATCGCGACGCTAACTGCCTGAAAATTCCCCGTGCGCGTCACGATATGGAAAAACCAGAAATAAATTTCATAACTTTCCCAGTACGCATCACGACGCAGGTCTTTGCATGTTGCGACGCGAGGCAATTTTCCAATATTCTAAACTTGCTTCCTAGAGTCTATCTCATCCAAATGCATCACTAATACTTCCATACTAGAACCAACACGCAATCCATCTCATTACTACAGCTTCAAACATTCTAAACTAAGTTAACATCCTCAAACGATTCTTTAATCTCCTTATTTCTTGTCTTTAGCTAAACCTTTAAGATTTTCAAAATTTGGGCATTCAATTCTACAATCATTTTCTTTACTTACCAATTACCAAAATGAAATCTATAACATGCTAATAATCTGATTCTATCATCATGCTTTCAAGTTTCCTTACCTTCTTCTTCATAATTTTCTTCATTCTCTAAGCCCTCAATTGTTGCCAATATTCTTCTTAACTCATGAAGATTTGGTATTTGCTTCTCTTCTTTGCTTTTTCTTCTTCCTTCTTCTATCTTTCTTCATTCTCTTTTACGTTTTTCTTCTTTCCCTCCTAAATTGAGTGATGCTCAAATAGTTCCCCTTTTATACTTGGGGCTATTTGTAATTTGTATTATTGAAGAAAAGTTTGGAAAAGTTTAGAAAGTTTGAGATTTTTCTAGATGGGTCTATGGCACTATTCACTCAGATATTTTTACCTACGTTTTCAACCTTTTTCTAGTCCGAATTCGGAAATAAGTTCAACGTGGAAGTTGTAAGTCGTGATCTCAGCTTTTCGGAGATATACAATTCATAAAAATCAGAGTTCGTATGAGAATGTTACAACCTAAATACCATGGGCTGTCCGGAGTGGAACATCATACCATCTAGTATCAGAATTTCAAAGAATTTTCCAATTGGCCCCAAAGTCATTTCATGAGGGTATATGTATCCAAACATAATTTATATTATGTGACACTTGTCCCACGATTTGACAGTAGTCGGGATTTTCGATCGTTACAATTCTCCCCCTTAAATAGGATTCGTCCTCGAATCCATTCTGATGTTAAACTGTATAGACTCAATTAGGTTTGAAGGTTTCTGACCTCTGCTGCTCTTATTTCTCTTTACTTGTTTTCTACTATTTTTCTCAAGAACTTTCTATTAAGACTTTTGGGAATCTCTTACCTCTATCTACTCCAATTGATTCTTGTAAATAAATGCTCAACTCTGGGGGTTTGTGCCACATTTCTAAACTTCTTAATGAATGGTATCTTTCATAAAATTCTATCCATATCTTGTTTCATACTATATAATGTCTAGCAATTTGTATTAAAAATACTCAATTCCTTATGATCTGAGCTTAGGTTTTTCTTCGAATTGGTACATGTACTTAACTTGTAAAATACTTCATGAATTCAATATATTTATACTAGTGGGGGCATATCGACGACCATTTTAACTGAATCATTTCTTTAGCCTTTATATTCTATGCTATGATAACATTGATTTAAAATGTCACTTAGAGTTCTTGTTACTCCTTCCTCTTAATGTATCACTATTGTTCTTAGTATTTCAACCGATAATTTTATTTCTTCCAACTTCAAGTATAACTTAAAGTCTTCTCTCTCTTTATTCCATCCATTCTCATCTAATGCCTACTTATTATTAGAGGTGACAATACTTCCTATCTTTAAGTTTCTTCACGTTCTACCATAACTCAGGATTAAGGACAATCTTTATTTCTAGTAAAATCTATATGCTCAACCTGAACTTGACATTAATCTTCTTAACTTTACTGCTTGACTATCTTATTTCTTTTCTATTGGGTTTTAATCACTAATAGCTATGTCCTTTACATTCTTTTATCTCTACCGATCAGAGGAACTAATACCTTATAGTCAAGCTCTCTACATACTCTAGGCTGGTCTTTGGAGTTTTCCCCAAACATTCTAACTCCTAAGATATTATTTCTTACTATTAATGTCAACTCCAACTACTTGATTCTGGTCATTGCGTATATACTTATCGTTTATTCTTCAATGACATTTTCAATCTTATCTCAACTCTGAGAAATTGCTATTCTGTAGCACTAATGGGCTTAACTATGAGAAGTTTGTTTTATTACCCGTGTACTTATGACATTATTTATTTAATATATGCTCTAGTGTTGTCTTACTTTGACAGTTCTATCTTCAAGTATTCTACTAGTTGTCCTTTATCTTATTTCCTGCTCTATTCTATACCTGAAATTATATGGTATATGCTTCTGTCTTTCTATCTGCAGGGGTATCAATTCCTACAATTCCCCGATTATGTCTATCGTTGGTTTTTTTGCATTCCGTAATTGCTTGACTACTACTTTCTCACTTAATCGTCTCATATAAACTAACTTTCTTCTAAACCTTTTACTTAACACCAATTTATTCCTCTTTACTGCGTTCTTGTACTAAATCTAAAGAATTTTATATTTCAGTCCTATTTTTACTGTATATCCATTTGTTTCTGGAAATACTTTTGGGTAATTACCAAGGTCTATCTTTGATGCTATTGTCTATCGAGGGTTGGGAGGGCGGAGATTGGTCCTAATGTTTTTCGGATGGTGGTAGTCTCACTACCTACCCATACAGTGGTTGTACTTGTTGCTTATCTATAAGCCTAGAACTCCCATATTTACCATATGGCGTCGACTTTCATACTAAAATTCTTCTGCTAGTTACTACTCAAATTTCCTGTTTCACTTCACTTTTTATCCTCCTTCTGATTATTGGTGATACTACCTCTTATTATGAACCTTCTCTAGAGTCATGCTCTCTATAATACTCTACCATGTCGTCTATGTTGCTTATCTACCTTAAGTTGTTACTTTTTCTCAGAGTCCTGCTATACTCCCTCTTGTTATTCTTCCTTATGAAGCTTACTCTGCTACATAGATTTCTTTCTTATCTCATTTCCTTGGACTCCTTACATCTTAACTCTTCTGGAAACTCTACCAACTTCGAGTACTTAGGACATATTTACTAAATCTTTTGGTTCAGATGTTGTTCTCCATCTATTTCTTCTGTCACAGTATAATGCGACTCTTTGAGAGTTATCTACCATATTTCTGAGAGTCGCTCTCTCTGGCCCCTTCGTACTTTTGTGCCTTAACTCCTTTAAGGGTCTCCAATACAACGATAACTTTTAGATTTGGCTCGACTCACCATGGCTTCAAACTATTCTATCTCATGCTTCTTATATATGCTCCATTGAACTCATGGGTTCGTCTGTCTAGCTGTTTCATGGTTCACCTAATTTGTCAAAGGCACTCATTCACTGGTTCTTCTCCTTACTGAGCTCTAAGTAGAGGGGTGAATATATACATTCCATGGGGACTCTGTGAATATAGATTTTTGTTATTTACTATTGCCTCGTTGGAAACTATATTGGCTATTCCATATCTCAGAGTTCTTTAATATTTATCAATCAACCCAGAGTCTTCATTTACTTATTGTTTTCAAGTTACATTATCTATTCTAATTGTCTGATATTCCTTACTACGAGTCGTATCCTTTTGAATTGCTTTCATATCCTATATTTTGGTTTTAATTCATATTACCAAGGCTAGTGATGGCTCATCTTTCTAGGCTACTTCCTAGATTTCTTCTCTTGGTTCTTACGATAGGCTACAAATTTTCTATCTAATATTACTGTCCATACTGGTACTTTTCTTAAATCCTGTGTGTTTTCGATCTCACGGGTCTGTCTTTGTTCTTACCAGTACTACAACTTGCCAATCATAGTCTAACTCGAATTATCTCTTCTTTAGCCTCAACAACCTTTTTGATTCTATCCTAAACAATCTATTTTCCATTGTCTTCTATTTATATCTTAGGATAAACTCTCACTGGGATTAATTATGGTTATATTTGTCTATGCAGAGAAGAGCTTGAATTAGCATCTTACATTTCGGCGGACATCGATGTCTTCACTTTGGCATTTTGTATCCTGGTGGAGTCCATTGCTCATGTATGATAGGTATGAGATAGACTTCATCGGAACAACTTTCTTAGCTGAAAATCACTAGATGGCGAGGACTTTGGTAGATGAGGTCTCATCTACATCAGTTCTTTTAGGTAAGGCAATTGATCATTTCTCTTTACGGTCTTCACTTTACTTGCTTACAGGTCCAAGTTGGGGTATTTAGAACTCTACATCTTTTGTGACATCTTGTGTCTATTTTATCAGCTAATCCAGAATTCTTGTTACTTTTATCTTTGTGATTCGGGGAAAACTTGCTATTTGCACAAGATATTCGGAAGCTACTAGATTCACTTGGAAGAGTTGTCTAAAGAGAAAACAATTCTATGAAAAGAAAAGAAAACTTACTTAAGTCTATCAGACATTTTACTCTTGTTTAGGTTTATTATATTTCCCTTACTACTATAGGTTCTGATACTTCCTTATTTATCCGTTTCTGCATCTTTATCTCTTATTGACTCTGGTTGCTTGAACCTCTATGTACAATTCTTTAATCTTCTTATAACTTTCTTTTTCCCACTCGTTTAAGTAACTATTCTTAGAACTTTACTACATGTTCTCTTGATCATCTATCTATCCCTTCGTATTTTTCTTTCTAGCTTTCTCTTTCTCTTACTAATTTCTTGAGTAAATATCCGTAAGATGTTACAGTCTATCTTCATAACTTGCCTTGGATATTTCGAAATTGAACTGAGGTGGTTACAGAAATATTTTCAAAGAATAAAGTTACTTCATAAGGAAGGTTGTTCGAATAGTTCAGAAATTCTTACTAACCTGTCTATAGGACTTTGACGGCGTACTCGAGGATCAGATACTGGAGAGGTAGTGCCTTGTATACGGGTATCCCAGGCATACTGCATACCAGACCCCAGCACTATGCCCATTGCAGTCACTGACTTCCTAGACCATGCTCTGATACCATCTTTGTAACATCCCCAATCCGGGAGATGCTACCGACAGGGAATAAGTCGTACTATCCCCCTGAGCCTCTGATTTTCTAACTATAAATAACACTAATAATCTTTCTCAATCAAAATCTTATGTATCGGACCATTGCCCAAACTCGACAACATGAAATGCAACTCAATATCAATAACTGTATACTCAATAACATGTGCTTTATAACTTAATAGATATACGTTTTAACCTTATACAACGACCAACACAATACTAGTTATTGATACATGACTTCTCTCTGACCCTAACTGAGCTCTCTCTCTCTCTGACTTGACCTGGTGGACCAAACCCGCTAGTGACTTCCATCAGTATCCATCCTTTCGAGCCCGTCCTCTAGGAATACCTGTAAAATAAAGAAATTATGAGTGGGGGGGTTAAACCGTTTGAACGATCTAAGTGAGTGGACGATTTAAAACAGAAACTAAAATACTATTATGAAAAATACTTGGTTCTAAACCAAAATCCTTCCAGGAAACAACCTTATATGAAAACTCTTTTCTTGTCTGAAAACTCTGAACCCTTTTTTCTGAAAATCTTGTCTGAAAATTCTTTTATAAAACTTCCTTTTCTGAATCTCTTTTAAATCTGTTGTTTCTGAAAACTTTCTTTTTTAGAAAACTTCTCTCTCTGAAAACTATCTCTGAAATCTGTATCTGAAACTCTTTCTGTAAACTGATCTCTATCTGTGAAAACCTGACGTATGGGGGACGTTATATATCGTCATCTCCTCATACGCCTAACTAGAGTAAGGAATGTAAATCCATGACATTGGGGCGTTACGTATCGCCGTCCCCCAAAACGTGCCACTCATGTCCCTGAAACTAGTTTTCTAGGGGCGTTACGTATCGTCGTCCCCCTAGCCACTGAACTAGAACTGGGGGTGCAGATCTATGCTACCCTCCAATCTCTGAATCTAGGATCTAAGGGCATCTGTCATCCCTAGTCCTGAACTAGGATCTGGGGGCTTTACGTATCGCCGTCCCCCCAGTACTCTACTCGTGCACATGTTCTCTCCGTCAATTACATATCTAAATCACGTTATCTACTGAGGTTGATTTTTCCCCCATGCCTCGAAAACATAAAACTCAAGTTCTAAAATTATTCTTCAAAATTTTATCATGTCATAAAAATTATCTTTTAAAAACATGCTCTTTTAAAAAAAAAAAAAAAACAACAGAGATAAGGTCTGGATAACGCCCTAAGCCCTTAAAAAGTAATTCTAACATCAAAACATATAAGTAAAATAAACTTTGAAAAGAAAGGTCCACTCAATGATTTGTAGTCTCACTATCCTTACTTCATTTTGCTGAAGAAACTTGCGGTTCCTACGATGATCTATAATTGATAATCTCAATTAGAAGATGGACTAAAGAATATATATATCAGAATCAAGCTAAGTTTACTTATTCAAGTAGTTTCTATCACTCTGAGGCGTATTGTACTTATATCATGATGTAATATATACATACGATTTGGTACGAGACCCTTAGAGTGACCTCTAACATGCTAGGATGAAACTGGAATGGTTTAAAACTGATTTGGGGAAGTTCCTGACCATGCATCGCGATGCAAAACCATGCGCATCGCGATGCTAACAATTCCAGAAATGACTGCCTGAAAATTTCATGTGCGCGTCGCGACGCAAGTCTCTGCAGGTCGCGACGTGGAAAACTAGAAACAAATCTTCATAACTTTCCCAGTACGTGTTGCGACACGAGGTGATTTTCTAGGATTCTAAACTTGCTTCCTCAAGTCTATCTCATCCAAATTCATCACCAATACTTTCATACTAGAACCAACACACAATCCATCTCATTACTACAACTTCACAGATTCTAAACTAAGTTAACATCCTCAAACGATTCTTTAATCTCCTTATTTCTTGTCTTTAGCTAAACCCTTAAGATTTTCAAAATTTGGGCATTCAATTCTACAATCATTTTCTTTACTTACCAATTACCAAAATGAAATTTATAACATATCTGTAATCTTATGTTATCACCATGCTTTCAAAATTTAACAATCCAAGCTTTAGGTCAAGATCCTGTACCTTCTTTTTCTTGATTTCCTTCATTCTCTAAGTCTTAAATTGTTGCCAATCTTCTTCTTAACTCATGGAGATTTGGTATTTGCTTCTCTTCTTTGCTTTTTCTTCTTCCTTCTTCCCTCTTTTCCTTATTCTATCTCTCTTCCTCATCTGTTATGTTTTTCTTCTCTATGTCCCAAATTGGGGGATGCTCAAATAGTTCCCCTTTTATACTTTGAGCTATTTTTAATTTGTATTAATGAATGAAAGTTTGGAAAGGTTTAGAAAGTTTGATATTTTTCTAGATGAGTCTGCGGCACTATTCATCCAAATTTGTGACCTGCGTTTTCAACCTATTTCTGGTCCGAATTTACAAAACTATTCAACATTAAAGTTGTAGGTCATGATCTTAGATTTCTGGTGATATAAAATTCATAAAAATCAGAGTTTGTATGAGAACGTTAAGGCCCAAATACCATGGGCTGTCCGGAGTGGAACATCATACCATCTAGTAACGAAATTTCGAAGAATTTTTTTATTGTCCCCAAAGTCATTTCGTGAGGGTATATGTGTCCAAACATAATTTATATTATGTGACACTCGTCGTGCGATGTGACAGTAGTCTGGATTTCTGCTCGTTACATCGCCCTACATGTATATTTCTATCCTGGAAGGAAATCCTTAAGATGAGATCGTGTGCTATTGAATCTAAGGCTAAACCTAAAATTCATTTGTCAAGTTCATCTAATTTTACCACATCAATCCTATTGGTGATCATGAAATAGGAAGCAGTGAGCATAAGATTCAATAAATAAACCAAACCATCACAAAAAATGTAAGAAAATCAATTTATAAGTTCATAAATACGGGTTTCATCACAACCCCAGATTAGAGGTTTAGTTACTGCACATGCTCACAAACTCTAAATAAATATTCAATTATAAACAAAATATTAAGGAATTAAGGGAAAGAAGAAACTCTGTCGAGATCGCTAGTCCTTCGTTTCTTCCTGTTGAGTTCCTGTGACGTGCTCATTTGATGTGTTCTTGGTTTTTCCTTCAAAAATCTCACTTGGAGGCTATAATTCTATGTTTTGAAAACTCCCTTTAGGTTTTGGGACGAGTTGTTATTTATATAGGAGGTTCGGGGGTGTTTCCTGCTTAAAAATTGAGTTTGGGTCGAATCTGGTACACAAATAGCATCATGACGCGCGGTTTAGCATCACGACTCCACCTTCAATTTTCTTTGGCGAGTCGCGATGCGCCATGGTGAGCGTCGGGACTCACCACTTGCAGCAGCTCACTGGTTTCATTTTTTCGTTCGCGCGTCTCGAAGCGCAATACAACGTCTGGACGCGCGTTTTGACTTCGAATTTGTCCTAAATTGCTCTGTATTTCACTATTTTCGTCCCCTGTTGATTCCATCAAGTCTTTATATTATTTTTACCCGCAAACGAACCCAAAACACATCAAAACACTCAGAAAACTTGAGATAACTCACAAAATATTAAGGTAAAGGGGCGACAAACATATACATATTAGTCGCTGATCAGTAAGGTAGACCTGACCAACCATTACAGCCACTCAACGAAACAATCTACGACCAGCAAAAGAATATCTAATAGGGACAAAAAGAAACACCAACAGCCAAAAGCATTACAACATTGAACACAATGAACAAAATAAAATAAGAAAAATGAGAGAAAAAAGAAAGAAAAAAGAAAACATCGGTCAGAGAGGGACAGTGACACCCTTCCCAACCGGAAAATGAATTTAATTTTGATAAACAAAGTTGAAGAAAATAATATTATTCACAGAAATAAATTATATAGAAAGTAAAATTTTAGATTTTAAATTTAAGTAATGGGTTTCTTGAGTAATTGGTTGTGGAGAGTATTTAAGTGGGTTCAATTAATATCATTCTTAAGATTACCAATATTTATGGAGTTTCTCTGAAAATAAAAAAGACACAAAATATTTGGACAATGATATTTATTAATTGATAAAAGATGGAATGACAAACTATATATGGTTTACTAAACCAAACTCAAAATTCTGAAATGGTTCAGAATGACAAAACTATATATGGTTTACTAAACCAAACTGAAAATCCTAAAATGGTCATGTTTGGGAGTAATTAAAGCTCTCAAGAAAATGACACGTGACTACCCGTATAGGGCTTCAGACTCTTGATGAGCGGAAAATATATCACTATTTACTGCCCATTTTACCTAATATTTTGTTTAGTTTCTCGGGTTTGATGAACGTTTTGATGTGTTTTAATTTATTTTACAGATAAAATAATATTGGGTCTTAATGGAATCATTTAGGACGAAATGTGGAACAAATAAGGGCAAAAAATGGACTTGACATTTTGATTTTGGAGATTGGAAACTTGAAATGGCAAAGTACAATTTCAGAAATTCCAACTTTGCGCAATTGTCGTATTTTGGCCATAACTTTTTACTCCGATATCGGATTGAGGTGATTCAAGTTCCAGATTAAATAAAATTCGAATATCTACAACTTTGAAGAGCAAAATAATTTTTAATTCTTACGATTTCATGACTGAAATTGATGAAATATCCGAAAGTGTGTTATGTGTAATTATCTAAGTCATTTTCAAAGAAAATAAATAAATAAAAAATAAAAATTGTCAAACTTCCACCAAACATGCTTGTTTGGTGGAGGATTTGGTGCCATGTTTGGTGGAGCAATTGGTGGAGAAATTGGTGGAAGCCTTTGGATTTTCCTATAAATACCAAACCATTTCATTTGTAATTCTCATGATTTCCTTAGGTTTTTGTAAGGAATTTAATGATTGCATCTTGTTTGAATTTATTCTCAATATTTTAATTATGTGTTTTTATTTTTAGTAATAGTATTATTTTCTTTTCTTTTCTTTTCTTTTATGTCTTGTAGTTAGATTTCCGCTGGGGGAAGGGTGAAGCTTTTATTATTTTTGTTTAGATCAATCTCCCTTAATTATAATATGGAAATTATATTTTAACATTAAAGGTTATACCGCCTTAATGGCTGGTTTTATTTATTTGATATAATGTGACACCGCCTATATGGTCAGTCTTTATGTGACAGATTATTACTGCCTATATGGCTGGTTTATGGACAAATAATAACATCGCATTTATGGTCGGTTTGACTTAATTGAAAATCTGACTTAATGAGGATACCACCTATATGGTCGGTTGGTAATATCACTGAAAATTTCTATATTATAATAAGGGAGATTTCTAAATTAGAAATAGTAAGGTGGATCCCCTAACCCCAATATTTTATTTTTATTATAGGGAAATGATGAAACACAATATTCACATGCTTAATAATTGATTTAATTATATTATGGGTAATTCTTTAGTTTGTTTATTGAATCTTAAGTTTATTGATTCTTATTGTCTGATCACCAATAAGATTGACGTGGTAAACTTAAAATGAACTTGACGAAGAGATTTTAGGTTTCAGCCTTAGATTCAATAGCCCACGATCTTCCTTGAGGATATATAACCCTTTAATATATTTCCTTACATGATAGACATATACCTGTCGGGCGGGGGTAATCACTAATGGAACTTGAACTTAATGAATTCAGGTAACTTGATTAACATAGACATATGATTAATTGGGTTATTTCGGTGTTTGCATCTGACCATCGACATAGGCTTTTGCATATATTCGTGTTCCAGGTTAGCAAACTGATTTATTACACATATATAAGATAATCAATTCATCATTAGAATAATATTGTGTAGAGTCACGACCCTAGATATTTGTGTCTTTTGTTATTTTCCTTAGTATTTTCTTTTATGTTTTTATTTATTTATTTATTTATTCAACAAATCCTCATTCAACCAACCAATCAAGCGATCATTCTCTTCTCCCTCAATTAGATTCCTATAAATAAATAGAATCAATAATTAATAACAATAGTAGGAATTAAGTACTCGTGAGATTGATATTTTTATATTACTTGAATGATACGTGCGCTTGCGTTATACATTTATGATTATGCTGGTCAAGTCTCCTGTCATGATCATATTTCAAGGTCCCCTGTCAGAGTCTGGTTTCAAAGTCTCTCATCAAAGTCAGACTGTAGAAGTCTTTCATCAAAGTTTGACAACAGAGCCTCCCCATCAGAGCCTGAGTCTGACTTCAAAGCCTCCCATCAGAGCCTGAATTCAGGATTTCCCGACAGAACATCGATTTCAGGCTCATCCCCAACAAATGAAATTAAAGATCACACGAGGAATTAACTTGAAATATCAACTCCTTAGTTACGTGAATCCCTGAAATAAAGAATTAGACAACTAAATAGATTATTTTCCATTTTTTGAAATTGATTAATCGCCCATAATAAGGAAATCTCAGGATTCTTGTAAGGGCTAATTAATTAGGTATGTAAAAGTGGTCAACTTTAGTTTACTTGTAGCGAGAAGGTTATAAATAACATAGGGATCCCCAAAGAAAATTATCAATCTTTTTGCTTTCTAAGGGATAATAGAGAATTCTTTGTCCATCGTGTTTTACTGTTTCACTTTATTATTTGTGAGAAATCTTGTACGAATAATTGGCACCGTCTATGGGAAGCATCATCATTTTATAAGAAAAACGCTCAGGATAAAAAGCCATGTATACAACTAAATCCACACTTCTTGATTGTTCGATCGAAAGCATAAGAAAGATGGCCCCAATGGACAAGGATCCCAGATCTCTACTTTGGTTGCTCACCAAAAAGAATAGATGTCCAACCATCTGATGCCTACAGTGGATATCTCAATAATAAGGAATGAGATAATGAAGCAAATGGAGGCCATGAAGAAGTAGTTCCAACAACAGATGCAGATCATGCAACAAGAGAATCAGATACTCAAAGCCCAGATTAAAGGGAACGCCCCTCAACAGGGCAAGGGAATAGAAAAGAAGGAGACACGGTCAGAAACCTCTGATTAGAGGGGCAACCAGAAGTGATTAACAAAGAGCCCATGGGTAGAAGCCCTGTCAAGATTGTCGATGAAGACTCTGATGCAGATGGTTCAAGAAACCAGGGCAGAACATAGAAATAATAGAACGCAAGAAGAAAATAAAAAGCCTGGATGTGAGCAAAAATAAAGGAGATGTGCACTGGAAGGAAAAATATGTTGGCGAACGGCTGGTGGCAGCAATAGCAAAGAAGGTTAGGGGAATTCGGGTGCAAACCCCTATGGACTTGGGTATCTCAAGGAATGGATCGAAGATGAGATGAAGCCCATAGATTTCACTCCACCTAACTTCGACATGTATACCGGGAAATCGGACCCAATTGACCATCTGATCCAGTTCCGGTAGAGGATCTCTCTAGAAACCACCAACGAATCCCTGATGTACACGTTGTTTGTCACCACTCTAGCTAGGAATACCCTCTCTTGGTTCCTACAATTTCCAGAGAGGTCTATTGGGAGCTTTGAGTATTTGGGGGAAAATTTATTGAACAATATTATAGTAACCGCCCCACCGAAGTCACTATAGTGGACCTGCAGTTAGAGTAGAGGTACGATGAACCACCCAGGTAGTACCTGCAGAGGTTAGCTGAGAAGATAAATGTCGTCAACAACCTAAATTCAAGGCCAGCAGCGACCTTCTTTGTCAGATGGGCTAGTCAATAGATCCTACATCCATGAGAAGTTCCTGAATACCCCTTCGTACAATATGTCCGAGGTACGGACCAGGGAATGAGGTCTGTTGAAAGTGATGGAGAACACAACCAAGATGTCCCAGGTTGCTGCGGTTGTAGTGGCAGACCAAGGTCGCAATAGTAGGATTAGAATGAGTAGGGTTAGGACTCAAGGAATAGGAGACCACAAGGCGATAGAAGGGAAGTCAGAACCTCCAGAGGTGTGGAAGGATGCGAGTGAATGCTAGCCATGACTAGTGTTAGGTTCTCCTAGAACATGCCAAAGATCTATTAAGCATAAAAAGTGTGAATAATCAAAGTAAGATTGCAAAAAAATACTTACAATGATCAGTTATGGCAGATGTGGAGATAACAAAAATTTACTTTCCTTTGTATGAATGTTGAACTCCAAGCCCTCATTTGAATTCCAAACTCAAGGGTTAGTGTCCATAACACCTTTGTTGACTCCTTTGATGTGCTAGCATGCAAGATTTTTTAATCAAAAATCAAGAAGCATGAGCTCAAAGCTCACGGCAATTCCAATGGGATGGAGGATAAGAGGTTTCGGCCTTGGCCAAAATTGAGAGAGAAAAAGTGTTGTGTTACTTTCTTTAATTTTCCAAAAATCAATATGTCAAATACGAAACCTCCAAGAGTTGGTAAAAGTCTATCACAAGTCAAAATAAAATAATGCTTGTGTAACTTACAAGCTAACAACTTCCATCAAGCTAAAGTGACAAAGTTGACTAGTGATGTGACCTGTGGGCCCCACTTTTAAATTCAAAATTCAAGTGGGCCCGCTAATCACATTTCGGGCTCGGGTTCGTTAATTTTGAATTAATGAATTTTCCGTTGCGACTTAATTAAATCAAATTTAATTAAATAATAATGCCATGCAAAATTTTTACGAAAGTCGCTCACGAATTAATTCTAAATTAATTCGTTCGCCCGAATTAAAATCCAATATTAATTCCGCTATGAAATCTAATTTCATTTAATATATCGAATATATTATTTAATTGATTAATTCAAAATTAATCGTTCTCTCTCTACTTTTTGAATTTTATCCCAGATATCGGATGTCAAATGCTAGGCCTGAAACTGGAATTATGTCTGCCCATACGAAGCATATATCGGACCACTAGATACTAGTCTCTTTAATCGGATAATCATGACCTTGTCATATTATCTCGATAGCTGCAGCATTTAAGAATACCTGTTATGTATCCCTGCGTGATCATCATCTCTATATGACTGAAGTGATACTTTCATCTTGACATCACACCCAATACACTATGATTCTCAGTATACCCAGAAGAGGCGTACACAGAACCTATTAAAGCCTCGGATGACCAAAACCAAAGTATACTGATTGTCGTAAGTATTAGCGATGCAAGTCTCAGGTTAAGACCAAATACATCTACCCTGATTCGGATTCCCAAAGACACATAGTCATACTACCAATGGGATTCCGAGGGGTCTATCCAGAGCGAAGCTGTTTCCATACCATCGGTAAACAGAACCTCCTATTACACTTGCATGAGTATCCAATACCCAAATATATGATAACTATATTATTACGCTTCCATAACACGCACAAGTGTAATACTAGCCTATTCCGCATTATCGATGTCCACTTTTGATAATACTACGACTAGGGATATTTAATGATTAAACCTTACGTGGATTAATATTATCTCATATTTTATTAATCTGGTATTAATCATATGGACTTTTATCATTTATATATCTCGGTAATCCAATTACAAATGATAAAAGAGCAATTTCCTCTATCACATAGTTAATTTGTACAACAACACCATGTTCTGTACAAATAGTGATGTTATGGGTCATAATTATCCAACAATCTCCCACTTGGCCTATAGCCAATCACTCAAGTGTCATACACCTAAACTATGTACGGGTCGCTCAAACTTCTGCTGAGAGACAGATTTCGTCAGCGGATTTGTAATGTTATCATCTGATGCGTTTTATTCGATCATCACATCGCCACGATATATGATCTGACGAATCAGATGAAATAGTCGAAGTATATACTTGGATCGTTGATGAGACTGTGGTTCCTTAGCCTGTGATGTAGCCTAGCTCAACTGCTAACAGAACTACTCCTAATCCAATTTAGATAGATCTAAAATGCTTCTCTTGCTGCCTCAGCTGCAACAATGTTCCGCTTTTGTTATTTATTCGGCAACAATATCTTGCTTGGAATATTTCCAGCTCACTGGAAACTTGCAGCGGTGAACCTAGTTACCTCAAGTTCTCATTTCCCCATATTCCCAGAAAGCATCCTTAGCTCGTCCAAGATACTCAATGATGTTCTTCACATCAATCCAATGACCATCACCTGGATTGGTCTTATAGTGTCTACATATGCTCAAAGCATATGAGACATCAGGTCATATACATTTCAAAAACGTACGAGTTTTGGGAGGGTTGTCAGCAGCTTTCTAGATATATCCCAGTAGATATTTATTCCTATAATAAAGTCTGCTTCTCCCAAGTATTTCATGGAAAATTTTAATGAAAGCCAAGCTTTCACCGATTATATTATGGGAATGTTATTGCTAATAAGTAATACATCATCAACGAATAGGACATTCATTGTCAGTGCGCCCCCACTAACATTCTTATATACACAAGAATCATATTCGTTTTGAATGAAATCATATACAATTATGATCTTATCAAAACGTTGGTTCCAAGAACACAATGCTTACTTCAATCCATAAATGGATCGATTTAACTTGCAAACCTTGTTTGCATGTTTCGGCACGACAAAACCATCAGGATGTTGTAAACATCCTCCAAAAGGTTTCCGTTAAGGAAAGCAGTTTTGATGTCCAGATGCCATATTTCATAAATGAAATATGCAACACTAGCAAGCATTATCCGAATGGATTTAATGATGGTAATAAAGAAAATATTTCGTCATAGTCGACATTATGTCATTGACGATACCCAACCAGTGTCCAAACTGGGTTGTATACATGGAATCCATTTCGGACTTCATGGTACTTTACCAAAAAAGGAGCAGATACCTTGTATCACTTACTCATACGTAGTCGATTCATCTTCCTCAATAAGATTGATATCTACATGAGGTGATATCAGAAACCCATACCTCCCAGGTTATTTTCCGACTCTATCTGACCTACGCGATTCTTGTGTATTCGAAGATTATTGGTACAGTTTCATCCTTGATGAACTGTTGGTGTTCCTTGAGGACTCGATGCCTAGAGCAGTATTACTCTGATTTTCATCGAGTTCTACTTTCTTCCCACTTACCACTGCATTTAGGTATTCCTCTTAGGAAAACCGCATGGAGAGCAACAATTACATTGTTCTCTTGTGAGTTGTATAAGTACTATACTTGGTTTCCTTTGGACAACCTACGTATACTACGCCTCATAAATGAAATATGCAACACTAGCAAGCATTATCCGTAATTAATCCCAGATTAATTTTCTCTCTCTACTAATTAATCCCAGATTAATAAAGTGCGAGTCATACGTCATCGGTGAATCTTCGGGAAGTGACCCATGAGATCCCCGGATATGTTGGCAGTAAATCTGTTCGTCGGACTATCCGAACACGTACATAACTAGTACTACATTTTTACCGATTTACAAGACATGGTTGGCTTCTAGCAAATGACCGTGCCAACCTAATTCTCCAGAAATATTCTTAAAGGAATATGTGATCTATATCAGGCGAATATGTGATCTATATCAGACGTAGTATACGTAGTATTACGTATTACGAGCCAGCATCGGACGTCAAGTGCAAGGCTTAGGGCTGGAATTGTGTCTGCCCCGTACGAAACACATATCGGATCTCTGGTAACTAGTCTCTATAATCGGATAATCAAGACTTAGTAATATTATCCCGATGACTGTAGTACATAAGAGCACCAGTTCTGTATCCTACGAGTGTTGGTTTTATTCTAGGTCCCAAGATCAAACAAGCAATGAAAAACAATGCGTGAATACATCAACGGAGATAGCGGAATACTCACATCGATCGGTTGAGTCGATTTGAAGGCGAATCAAGGCCAAAAACCCACTATTATTCACGCCCAAACTGTGCAGTGAACTGCCTCCAAAACAGAATTTTGAGATGACAAACGGAGCTCCAAGCCTCGTCTAACGGATCCCGGCTCATGGGTGAACCTCCCTACCACCTTTGCAAGACTCGTAAGTGTGCTAGCACTTGAATTTTCACCATGAAAATCCACTTATGCTTCCCTAATGTTCACGCCTGAACTGGTATGAAACCAGTGAATTTTTTCTTTCATTTGGCGTGAAGAAGATAAGAGAATGGTGAGAGAGAGAGATGAAAATTGTGTAATTGATTGGTAAAGCATTTTCCAAAAATGCCTTTATATATTTTCCAAGAAAAATATTAAAACAATTACTAATGGATTAAATAAAAAAACCAAAAGTAAATGTTTTTCCCTCCAAACACTATTACACCAACTTACATCAACTATTCACATTTCACTTTAATAAAGTGATGTGATGCAAGTCAATCCATCAATCCATCAATCAATCAATCAATCAATCAATCAATCAATCAATCACTCAAAGTGACTTTTGATTTGACGCTTGATGTGATGATTGATTTGACGCTTGATGTGACTTGTGCCGCCGCACTCGAATTCGAAATACGAATGCGCTCGCAATCACACTCGGGCTCGGGTTCGCTAATTCCAAATTAACAATTTTTCCGTCGCGTCGTAATTAAATGATTACGCCTAGCGAATTCACTATTCACGTCGCTAACGAATTAATTCTAAATTAATTCGTTCGCTCGAATTAAAATCTAATTTTAATTTCGCGTCGAAATCTAATTTCATTTAATATATCGAATATATTAATTTACCGATTAATTCCAAATTAATCATTCTCTCTCTTTAGACGATATTTTATCCTAGATAAAATATCTCCGTAATTAATCCTAGATTAATTTTCTCTCTCTTCTATTATAATCCCAGATTATTCAAGAGTGTGAGTTGTGCGTCATCGGTGGATTATCGGGAAGCGACCCATGAGATCCCCGGATAAGTTGGCAGTAAATACGGTCGTCGGAGTATCCGAATCACGTACGTACCAAGTACTACGTTTTATCGATTTACGAGACAAGGTCGACTCCTAGCAAAGTACCAAGTCTACCCAATTCTCCGGACATATCCATTTAAGAATATCAAAGATCTATATCAAGCGTAGTATACCATTGTATTGTGCATATCGGCCCAGTATCGGATAGTCACGTGCTAGGGCTGGGGCTGGATAAGTGTCTACCCCGTCCGAAGCACATATCGGATGTCTGGTAACATAGTCTCTATAATCGGATATTCATGACCTGGTCACAATATCCCGATTGGTTGCGCAACACTCAAGAGCACTAGTACCGTATCATACGTGTCATCATCTCCAATATGACTGAAGTGATACTTCCGTCTTGACATCACACCCAATACACTACGACTCTCTGATAAACCCAGAAGTGGTGTACGCAGAACCGGTTAAAGCCCTGTACCACCAAGACCAAAGTCTACCGATTATCGCAAGTATTAGCGATGTAAGTCTCAGGTTAAGACTATACACACCTACCTTGATTTCGGCCTCCCATAGACACATAGTCATAATACCAATGGGATTCCGAAGGGGTCTATCCAGAGCGAAGCTGTTTCCCGTACCATCGGTGAAACATGACCTCCTATCGCACTTGCATAAGTATCCAATACTTATATATATGAGAACTATACCGTTGTGCCCTCACAACGCACACAAGTGCAATACTAGCCTATTCCGCATTATCGATGTCCAGTCTCGATAATACTCCGGCTAGGGATATTTAATGATTAATCCTTCGGGGACTGATACTGTCTCATATCATTCTCAGTCCAGGAACTAATCATAGGGACCTCTCTTCATTTATATATCTATGGTGATCTAATCACAAATGATGAGAGTGCAATTTCCTTGTCACATAGTTAATTTGCTACAACAACACAATGATCTGTGCAAATAGTGACGCTATGGGTCATTTTGTCCAACAACGAGATCATCATCTCCACTATGACTGGAGTGATACTTCCGTCTTGACATCACACCCAATACACTACGATTCTCAATATACCCAGAAGAGGCGTACACAGAACCTGTTAAATCCCTGGACGACCAAAACCAAAGCATATTGATTGTCGCAAGTATTAGCGGTGCAAGTCTCATGTTAAGACCAAATACACCTACCCTGATTCGGACTTCCATAGACACATAGTCATACTACCAATGGAATTCCGAGGGGTCTATCCAGAGAGAAGCTGTTTCCGTACCATCGGTAAACACAACCTCCTATTACACTTGCATATATGAGAACTATGCCGTTATGCTCCCATAACGCGCACAAGTGTAATACTAGTTTATTCCGCATTATCGACTCGATAATACTACGACTATGGATATTTAATGATTAAACCTTTGTGGATTGATATTGTCTCATATCATCTCAATCCGGAACTAATCATAAGGACCTTTTATCATTTATACATCTTGGTAATCTAATTACAAATGATAAAAAAGCAATTTCCTTTGTCACATAGTTAATTTATACAACAACACCATGATCTGTACAAATAGTGATGCTACGAGTCATAATTATCCAACATGATCTAATCCTTAGTTCTGACGAAGAAATTAAGGAGTCTTTGCGGCAAGCATAACAGATTGAGCACTAAAGTTTTCATCAATGTGAGTCTTCCAAAGCTCATGCTCTACTATTTGCTCAACTCTGGGCTTAGGCCCGAGAGGTCGCTCTATCAAATAGAGTAACTTCTCAACTCCCAGGACTATCTTGAGATTCATTTCCTAATCTGAAAATTTACACCGTTAAAAACATTTTCACATAGGATTATGTTTTTTTACGCTAATCTTTCAGCTATAGTCCAACTATCCAATCAATAATTTCGGGCACAATCTAATATAATGATTACTATAGTCTAACTATATAATTAACTACAATTTGATTGGTTAAATTCAAATATATTGATTACTATAATCAAATTATATAATCAACTATAAATGAAGTAGTTTGAATGCAGTCCAACTGTTTAATTAAAACAAAAATTGAATATTAGTCCAACTAATATATATAAATTTTTAATGACGAAAAATAAAATGAGCACGTATTGGCAAGTATCTAAATGAAATTGCAAATTTAATACTAGTCTCCCACTATTTTTCGGCGAGCCTCTAACCCTCTGTGGAGTACTCGAGAAACCTAGTTTCCTAGTGGGCTATGATCCCATTAAATAACACACAACCTTGACTTTGGCCAACAAATTGTATGAAACTTAACTAGGTAGATCTCTAAGATCAATTGGATCTCATCCAATTCCTAGATCCAGTAGGTGGACCTTCAAGTCCGAAACATATATCCAATATATGCCAATATATCCAATATATTGCCTAACCGTTTTTCCTCTGAATCAACTAAGCCTTGAATTTGGCTCAACAAGCTTAATGAAACCAGTTAAGCATGACCCATTGATAGTGGGAAAGCTTCGTAATCGAGGTCGATGAACAAGAAGTGACCTTGACTTTGGCCAACAAATCACAACTTGCCCAAAACGTATGATATGGAATAAAGCTTTCATGATTCAAACACACCCGTGATGGACAAAGGTCTTGACTTTGGCCAACAAACCAATGCCAATCTTGGATCTTGAGAGAGAATCACTCAATGGAAGGAAAAACACTTAATATAAAATGAGGGTTTTTGTCGCGATTTGGCAACCAATTTAATATCTTTAATTAGGTCTCATCATACACCCTTAAGCATGCATTCTAAAAGTATCATAAGGCGTAAAATAAAATAATAATAATGATATTCGGATGGATATATAACAAACTTTGTTCCTAGAACAAATCTCTCCATTTCCTCTCTCCCGCTAGCACTATTCATACTTCTACCCAGTTACATAATACTTCTAAAGAAACCTCATTTACATTGAGGGGAATTGGTAAGAATAGAAATACAATAAGATAAGGAATAATAGGCTGGACACGCAGGTCCAATTTAATTAATTCTAATTTATTACAACAATTTCCAAAATTGCCCTCACCCTTCTAATATCCATCTGATATACATTATTCATTCATACATCCAAGTATTCACACAAAGCATGTTATTCAATCAATCTAATCCAATTAATTAATCTTTAATTAATGACCATCAAATGTTCAAACAATGATTTGATTTGCGCGAGTCCAACTCGTTTAAGAATAAATACTCAAAGTAAGTATTCTTGAATTATATCGAACTATAATTTTAAATCCAATTTAAATTATGTTCAATACTAATTCATATTTAATTCCAAATTAAATAATTACACTTTTAATAGTGCCTTTTAGACTTGGATTCCAAATCCAATCTATATGGGTCTCAAAGGCCCAATTAGTATCCAATACTATTCAATTAAAGTCCAATGGCTTTTTAATTAATTCTTTAGGCATGGGCTTTGGCAATTATGGGTCAAACCCAAGATGCCAAAGCCCAATTAGGAATCACCCTATGCCAAAAATCAATTTAGGCCCATTAGGCCTAATTAAAATTTTAAAGACCCAATTATCATATTTGGACTTTATGGAAATGGTTTTAGGCCCAATTGGATCCAACCAATTATCCTAAACCAAACTTGGCCCAACCAAGCCCATTAATCCCAAATACAATAAATTAAATTAACTCATTATTCCAAATTACAAATTAATTCAATTCAAGTATAATTACCATATTTAATCATTAATCTAATGCTTCCAAAACACTAATTAATTCAATTAATCATGCTCTACATTTCCAATTCATGTCCAACACAAATTGAAGCAAAATCAATCTTATAACATGCATCAAGGCTCACGAAAAAGGCATACAAAAATCATTCAATTTGATTTCAATCTAATTAAATAAACATTCAATATTTCTATCATGCCATCAACACATCCAATTGTTAAATTTCAAAAATTAACCATGAGCATTCCTAGTGCATCATATTCGGCCAATGGTATATTTTGGGGAAAATAAATCCTATAATTTTCACAATTCCAACAATGCATAAATCCAATTGAACATCATATAAACATATCTTAACCAATAATTTAGGTAAATTAAGCTCCAAGCCAAAAATCCCAAATTTAAAGTCATGAACCCTAGATTTATTTTATGCTTAAATTGGCTCCGATATCATTGTTAGGTTCTCCTAGAACATGCCAATGATCTATTAAGCATAAAAAAATGTGAATAATCAAAGTAAGATTACGGAAAAATACTTACAATGATCGGTTATGGTGGATGTGGAGATAACAAAAATTTGTTTTCCTTTGTATGAATGTTGAGCTCCAAGCCCTCCATTGAATTCCAAACTCAAGGGTTAGTTTCCCTAACACCTTTGTTGACTCATTTGATGTGCTAGCATGCAAGATTTTTGAATCAAAAATCAAGAAGCATGAGCTCAAAGCTCACGGCAATTCCAATTGGAGAGAGGAGAAGAGGTTTCGGCTTTGGCCAAAATTGAGAGAGAAAAATTGTTGTGTTACTTTCTTTAATTTTCCAAAAATCAATATGTCAAATACGAAACCTCCAAGAGTTGGTAAAAGTCTATCACAAGTCAAAATAAAATAATGCTTGTGTAACTTACAAGCTAACACCAACTAACAACTTCCATCAAGCTAAAGTGACAAAGTTGACTAGTGATATGACTTGTGGGCCCCACTTTTAAATTCAAATTTCAAGTGGGCCCGCTAATCACATTTCGGACTCGGGTTCGTTAATTCCGAATTAACCAATTTTCCGTTGTGACTTAATTAAATCAAATTTAATTAAATAATAATGCCTCGTAAAATTATTACGAAAGTCGCTCGCGAATTAATTCTAAATTAATTCGTTCGCCTGAATTAAAATCCAATTTTAATTTCGCTATGAAATCTAATTTAATTTAATATATCGAATATATTATTTAATCGATTAATTCCAAATTAATCGTTCTCTCTCTACTATTTGAATTTTATCCCAGATAAATTATTTCCGCAATTAATCCTAGATTAATTTTCTCTCTCTCATAATTAATCCAAGATTAATTATGTTCGAGTCAAACGTCATAGGTGAATCTTCGGGAAGCGACTCATGAAATCCCTGGATATGTTGCAGTAAATCCGGTCGTTGGACTATCAGAACATGTGCGTACCCCGTACCACGTTCTTACCGATTTACAAGACATGGTTGGCTTCTAGCAAAACATTGTGCCTACCCAATTATCCAGAAATATTCTTTAAAGGAATATATAAACTTTGTCAGGCGTAGTATACGTAGTATTGCATATTACGATCCAGTATCGGATGTCACAAGCTAGGTCTGGGACTGGAATTGTGTCTGCCCCGTACGGAGCATATATCGGACCACTAGCAACTAGTCTCTTTAATTGGATAATCATGATCTTGTCATATTATCCCGATAGCTGCAGCATTTAAGAGTACAAGTTATGTATCCTTGCGTGATCATCATCTCCATATGACTGAAGTGATACTTCCATCTTGACATCACACCCAATACACTATGATTCTCAATATACCCAGAAGAGGAGTACATATAACCTGTTAAAGCCCCGGAAGACCAAAACCAAAGTATACTGATTGTCGCAAGTATTAGCGATGCAAGTCTCAGGTTAAGACCAAATACACATACCCTGATTCGGATTCCCATAGACACATAGTCATACTACCAATGGGATTCTGAGGGGTCTATCCAGAGCGAAGCTATTTTCGTACCATCGATAAACAGAACCTCCTATTACACTTGCATGAGTATCCAATACCCAAATATATGAGAACTATGATGTTACGCTTCCATAACATGCACAAGTGTAATACTAGCTTATTCCGCATTATCGATGTCCAATCTCGATAATACTACGACTAGGGATATTTAATGATTAAACCTTACGTTGATTAATATTGTCTCATATCTTATTAATCTGGTACTAATCATATAGACTTTTATCATTTATATATCTCGGTAATCCAATTACAAATGATAAATGAGCAATTTCCTTTGTCACATAGTTAATTTGTACAACAACACCATGTTATGTACAAATAGTGATGTTATGGGTCATAATTGTCTAACAACTAGGTCGTAATGCAGTATCTTCTTCAGTAGATCACCTAGTCCTAATGCAATATCTTTTTCTTTTTCAGTTTGATCTATGCGAGGCCGTTTGGAGCTGAAGGCTTCACCTATGCTGGCCATTGTCTTCATGCGCCAAACACTATCAACCTTTTTCCTATTGTTTGGCTCTAAAGGTGGCTAGAGTGATGTGTTGTCGCGGTGGAATTTAAAAAAATTATTTATCATCCTCAATTGGAACACGGTGCTTATTGAGAATAAGAGTGATGCTGGAACCATAAGGTTGTGGATGTGTATGGGCAATGTGCATATAGCGGGCAATGCGATACCCTATGTCTAATAAAATATGAAGGCCTAAAACACCCATAACCCATATGTCAAGTAAGTTGAAAGAGTCAATATTCCATTTGCAAGGCAGGATAATTGACTGGACAAGCTGTTGGGGAGTTCACTACGGGGGATATAGTTTTTGGTACGTGTATGACACTTTCTTAGAGCAATATTTGCTCTTACAACGTGTTGCAATGGTTGCAAGCAAATTTACTCTATGATACAACAAAAAAACTTAGAGATACAACACAGCACTTTGTTAAATCTCTACTTGAGAACTATGATATAAAGAATAATGTATATGACGAATTATTTTCATGTTCTATATATAGACAACCAAGATTTTCCTCCAAAAGACATACTTTTTAGTCATATTTTTCTGAACTAGTGTCACATTGTCGCACCAATGATAAGCCATTGCCGTGACAATCTGCACGGGCTTCATATTGACTACTCATTAGCATGACAATATAAGTTAGAGAACCCTTTTGTATCAGCGTCTTATTGTCAAGCCAATGAGTAACCACTGGCGCGATAATATTAGTCAGAAGGCATTTTTATGTCCCTGACTCTCATTGTGGCGCCAATGATTACCAATTATTGTGACAATATAATTTAGAATGTCTTTTTCGTTCCAAAGGACATGAAATCAGTTATTCAGATCAACTTTACCTTTGAATTTTATTTTTATTTCAGGGACGTTGTCCCCGAGCTCCCGGGGGGCGTTGCCTCCTCAATATACCGATACCTTTATGGGAAGGTTGAACCCTGCAATTTAATCGGGCAGATTGATCCCTGATGTGTCAGCGTAAGGTAATAATCAAACCAATAGACATATCATATAACATCTTATATTGATAAATTAACCATATTTTGTTGAATGTATGTGTGTGTATGTGAAAATATATATATCTCCAAATTCAACAACAATCCCTCACTTAGTTAATTTTTGAATTTAGAAATTAATTTATGCTATAATGTATAAATAAAGGTATTTATGAACTTGAACCTTTAACAAGAACCAATATTCAAAGCATTAACAAAATTTAGGTTGACTATAACATTAAACGTAGATTTTAAGCATTAACACTGGAAGGTACAGTTCACACTTAACAATAATTGATTTTCAAAAGTTCTCATAAATTGATCAGTACTTTTTACGGCCTTGTACTCTATACTTTCAGTAAAACATTTACAAAGATCATCCTCATACACTTTGTTACAAGCGACACCACTTCTCATATTCACATAGGTTGAGTTTCTTTCACCTTCTTAACTCCATTAAGAGTTAAACTCATCCTCCATTATATAGTTACTAAATATTTCCTTCAGTAACTCAGTTGCTGATCTATAACTTTTTATTACCCATTAAACTTAAGGTCTATTGGTATAATAGAGTTAAATTGGGTTCCCATCATAGGCGACTAATTAAGGATAGAAATTTCAAACCTGTCCCCATTGATGTTGTTCTGATTAAATCTCTCGGGAGTACTTTAGTTAGTGGGTCTACAAGATTGTAACAAGATCCCACAGTAGTTACACCATCAGATAATAATTATCGTACATAATCATGTGTTAAGCATATATATCTAGATTTCCATTGTAGATCTTACTCAATGCTGACATAGTATCTTCACTATCATAGTATCTTTGCCCGAACCGCACTTCTTCCATTGCGCCGCCCTGATAAAACCCCAACAAAATGGTATCAAAGCGAGTCTGATTCTGAACCCATAATATGCTTTGACGTATTACTGCTAGGTATTACATCGACTAGATTATACTTATAGAGGTTTGACGTCAATATCTATATCTCTGGAATAATCTGAATATATGTGACGGGGGGATTATACGTATGCGATGACCTCGACCTGTATAGTTCAGCGAGTTTATCTATGGTCGTCATAATATACAGGTTGGTAAATTGTGGACACTAAATTGGATTTCATGATAGATATGCCTGAACTTAGAGAGTCTCACTAATGAAATATACTCATAGAGCACTAGGGAAACTTTTATGAATAATACCGATTATTTATAAATCGTTTAACGGTTAAACGAAAGATACATACATAGGAGGCTTTTCCTAATTAATGTGTATTTGTATTTAATACTTGATTTTATTAAATACACATTAATTAATTGTCAAATATGATATTTGACATATATCATTAATATATGTATTTGGATTATTTAAAGTAAATATAATACATATATTTGGAGATTTGTATTTAAATAATTATTTAATTATTTAATTGTTAAATAATTAAAGTAATTAAAAATATTAAAATATCTAAGTTTATATTTATTAAAGGAAATGATTAAAGTGTAAATGTTGACTTTTATATTTATGTAAATGGTTATCAAATTGATTTTTGCTTCTTTAATTAGTTAAAAATGCAAAATATCTATTTGTTTTCTTTTACCAAAATTTGGCCCCAACCCTACATATATAAAGATTTATTTTTTTCATTTGCTTCACACTTGTTGAAGCCACCCAAAACATAAACAAATTGAGATTTGAGAGAAAAAAAAAAAGAAGAAACCAAGAAGAAATGCAAGAAAGCTTGGAATTTAGTAAGTATTCTCAACTTTCTATTAGAAGGAAAATTTTTCCTTTTGTTCTTGGATACAACATGTGTTGTTCTTAGTTTTTCTACTCTCTTATGTTTGTGTTATGATAGTTGGAAGCATGAATGAAAGATGTATGCATGTTTGTTTAACAAAGTATGCTTATAAATGGTGTATAAGCACACTTTTGATCATTTGATGATCTTGTTGTCATTTTAGAGTTGTTAGGCCACTCATTGATGACCTAGAATTATTATTGAGTTGTTTCAAAGTGATGAGACTTGTTTGGTGTTGTAGAGATTAATGGGGGTGTATTCAATTGGGATTTTAAAAGACTATTTTGGGTTAAATAAGTCTTGTGGTATTCAATTAAGATTTTTAAATAATCTAAAAAGTCTTGTGGTATTCCATTAGGACTATTACAATTTTTAAAGAGGGTTCTAGTGGTATTCAATCAAGACTTTAAACAAGTAATAAAAACTCTTATGGTATTGAAAAAACTTACTTATTTTGAAGGATTTCTTTATATGCGTCATTGTGTGAGACGTTTTAGTGAAAAGTATAGATATCAAACCTTAAAACAATCATGAGATTTTTTTGTCTGTTAAAGAAAATTTAAAAGAGCATACTTGTGAGTTCTTCGTGAACAATGTAGTTATGAATTATAATAACTTCTAGTTTTAGAAAGGGTAATACATTAATTCGATTAAGTGGTTCGATAATTTAAATTAAACCCTATTTTCCAAATTGATGCTCGTTTTAAAATAAGTGCGACACTCAATAAAAAGACGTCGTGCCAGTATGAAATTTTTATTTATTTATTTATTTTATATATAAGAGTCCAAGATTAGAAATCTGCCAATGTTTTCCTTAATATTGTTGGTTTCTATTAAGGTCCCAAGATCAATTATAAGCATGAATCAAGTGCGAATACAAATCGAAGAAGTTGGGGAATACTCACATCGATCGGTTGAGTGACGCGGAGGCGACGAAACTGATTTTCTTCCTCCATTCACTGGTTCGGCAGCGGCAGTGAGGTCTTCACTGGTTTGGCTCGGTTTGGGTCCTTCGTCAAGCTCCGAGCTTCGTCGAATGGTTCCCGGCTCATGGGTGGACTTCCATATCACCTTCGCATGTCTCATAAGTGTGCTAGCACTTGTGATTTTGCCACAAAATCACACTCTTTGCTCCCACACACTACTCGGCATTTTGACAGAAAAAACAGTGAGAATTTGCCTCCTCGGGCGTAAAGAGATTCAATTTGTTGGTTCCAAATTTGTGTATTAATACACACATTTGAATTTCAAATTCATTTCATGTGAATTTGGCTTTCAAAAGTCAAACAATTAAATCTCCAACAACTACCATCACTCAATCCATCAAGTTGTCAAGTCACATCACTCAAATGACTAATTTGACGCTTGATGCGACTAGCGATTTGACGCTTGATTTGACTTGCGTGCGGCACTCGAATTCGAAATGCGAATGCGCTCGCAAATAATCTCGGGCTCGGGTTCGCTAATTCCAAATTAACGAATTTTCCATTGCGTCGTAATTAAATGATTACGCCTAGCGAAATCACTATTCACGTCGCTAACAAATTAATTCTAAATTAATTTGTTCGCCCGAATTAAAATCTAATTTTAATTCCGCGTCGAAATCTAATTTCGTTTAATATATCAAATATATTAATTTCACGATTAATTCTAAATTAACTGTTATCTCTCTTTAATGGATATTTTATCCCAGATAAAATATCTCCGCAGGGGGGAATTCATTTGGTCATTTTTTTTCTCTTTCTAAAATTTTCTCTCTCATCAAATTCTCTCAACTCCTTTCACCTCTTGGAGGCTCTCTTCGCAAAGTTAAGACCAATTGTTGTGCTTAACCTCGGATTGCCGAGTCAACAAGTGTCTTAGTTTGCTTTTGTCCTTCTTTAGGTGGCTGATTTTGCTGATTTTGTATCAAGATTCACGTAATCTGTGAATTTCTGATTTGAGTTTTGACGAGTGAGAGGCCATTTGGATTCGTTTGTGCGTCTTTGGTGATTTTTGACTTTAAATTCTGAGGTTTTGCTGGTTTTGATTGGGTCGGCTGGTTTATTGCATTGATTTGCTTCTCTATTGGCTATTTTGTGATCAATTTTGGAGTAATTCTCGGGTTGACTAGCGTTGACTGGGCTGGGTGTTCATCCATCTTCAAGCTGTTCTTGGCAAAATTCAGTGTTTGATCTTCATTTGCTGATTTTTGGGAGTAATTCTTGTTCGTCACGTGAGTCGCTTATGGCTTCACGTGACCAAACGGGCTAGCTCTCTCTTCCTCTGGGCCGGTGGCTGCTGCAGTTGGGCCTATTAAAGACTTTCTTGCTAAGATGGAAGCAAAAGCTAAGGTCCATTTGGAGTCAAATCCCTTTCGTGGGCTGGGAAAAGAGAATGCTAAAGGCAATGGGCCTCTTAGAAGGCCTGGGAAAGAAAAGTTGCAAAGGCAAGGATTGGAAGTGGTTGGGCGTGCTCCAAAATAGATTAATTTGGGGGGGAAAATTGATTCTCAGGCATGTGCTCCTCTTTGTAAACACGTGTCTGATTCTCTTCTTCAACCTAATCACGCAAAGGCTGCTGAAGTAAAGGCTGCTGATGTTAAGAAGGCTGAGGAATTAGGAATCAAGAATGGCAAGGGAAAAAACGAAATTGGAAAAAGATCTTGGGCTGATAAAGTCCGAGCTTCCTCGGCAAAATCAAGGTTTTGCTTGGAAAGTGATCTGGCACAAGAACATGGGCGTGATTCTTATTCATTGCCTGACGAGTTTATTGAGGAAGATTTTGGGGATTGGACTCGTTGTTTGGTGGGATTTATTCTGGGATCTCCTTTTCCTTTTTATGCTGCTCGATCTATTGCAATGCGGGAATGGAAGTGTTATGGAATTGAGACAGTCTTCTCCTATGAGGATTTTTTCATTTTCCGATTTCCAAATGAGGAAAAGGTCCAAGAGGTGTTGGCGGATGGGCCTTGGATTTTTGGAGGAAAGTATATGATACTCCAACAGTGGAATGATTGCTTTGTGTTTGACAAAAGTAAGCTCTCTAAGGTTCCGGTTTGGGTAAAATTGAAGGGCTTGCCTTTTACTTTATGGTCCAATAAAGCATTGAGCTTTGCAGCTGGAATTGTGGGAAAACCTTTGTCCTGTGATAGGACTACTCATGAACGCTCTCGGCTTTCCTATGCCAGAGTGTGTGTTGAAGTAGATGCTAGTAAGCCGTATGTGCATAGCTTCACTCTGAACTGTAAGCTCTCTCCTGATCCTATTCGGGTTGGGGTGGAATATGAATGGAAGCCTCAACGATGCCCAAAATGTTGTGTGTATGGGCATAATTGTGCAGTGAAGGTTGTGGAGGGTTAGAATGAGGGCCTTTTGAATGATCAGAAGGCTGTGGGAGTTCAGTTGGAAGGTCAGAAGGCTGTGGAGAGCATGAAGGAGGGGCAGAAGTTTATGGAGGGCCTGAAGGATAGTCAGAAGGCTGTGGAGGATCTGATGGAGGGTCTGAAGGATGTGGAGGGTCTGAAGGAGGGTCCGCAAGTGGAAGGTCAGAAAGATGGAAGGAATGTTGGGGCGGGTCTGGAGTTGGGTCAGAAGACTCCTGGTGGAGTTATCTTGGAGTCTGATGATCTGAATGGAAGGGTGTCAGAAGTTGGTGGTGGTACTTCAGAGGATCATGATCTGGCAAGTGTCATAATTCCTGTTCAGCAGGAGTCTTGCAGAGCAGAGGGGGTCTCTGATCCCTCAAGTAGTAATGTTATGGTGACTCCTCAAGCTATGGTGCCAGTTGATCAGAAAGGAAGTGTAGTCTCTCCTGGTTCTGATTTACAAATAGCTCTAGCTTCTTTTGAGGCTTCTTGTGCTCTTGTGGGTGTTGAATTGCCCAGTTGGGAAAAGAGAGAGTTAGACTCTCTAGGTTTAATTCCTTTCGATATGGAGGATCTGGATTCGGTTGGAGGCTCAATTTCTTTAGAAGGCTTGGAGGATGATGAGGGAGTTCTTATGGTGAATCCAATTCTAGCAGTGGGGGATGCAGAGGGGGTTTGTCGTGTGAACAAGAGAGCTTCTCTAAGCAGTGGAGGTAATGCCAAGTTGACTCTTGGTGATTTTATTGAGTCTTTGGAAGAAACTTCTTGTGCTTCCAAGCCTCTTAAGCACAAGAATAAGGGGAAGAAGAAAGGGGGGATTTACCCCTAAACTCGTTCTCGCAAGTCATCCCAACCCCAATGATTGGGTGTTGGAATATTAGGGGCCTTAATAGCCCCGGATCTGTTATGGCGGTTAAGAAATTGATCGGTGCAAATCGTCTAGATTTTATTGGCCTTTTGGAAACTAAAGTTGCTTTAGCTAATGTGGAATCAGTTATGAGCAGATGTACTCCGGGTTGGGATTTTTTCTCCAATGCCACCGCTGTCCTCCCTGCTCGTATTATTATTGCTTGGAACCCTCATGTCTTCAACATAAGGGATCGGCTGATTTCTGATCAAAGAATCACTTGCTGGATGGAGGACTTCAATAGAGCCTCTAGTTTTGTTCTCAGTATTGTTTATGGTCACAATAACGCTGCTCAAAGGAGAGCCTTATGGCGGTACCTTCGGGAAGATCGCTTGCTGTGTAATATGGAACCTTGGGTTATGATGGGGGACTTTAATGATCTGCTTCGTCCTGGAGACAGAGAGGGGGGCAATCTTGAGTGGCCTTTAGGCCCTCAGGATTTTTCTTCTTGCCTCCAAGATATTGAGATGGGCGAGCTTCCATCATTGGGTCTCAAGTATACTTGGCATAATGGCAGGCATGGTTCTAACTCCATTCTTCGGAAGATTGACTGGGCTTTTGGTAACTCCTTCTGGTTTACTTCCCATCAACATGTTATTGCGGACTTCCTTCCAAGAATTCACTCTGATCACTCGCCTATTGTTCTGAGAAGCTCTAGTATTCCTGAGAAGGTCAGCAGCTCATTCAGGTTCCTCAACATTTGGGCTGATCATGATGATTTATTTCCTATTGTAAGGCGGGCTTGGCAGAAGTTTGTCCCTGGGGATCCTATGTATCGGTTCACTATGAAACTGAAAGGGCTCAAGAAAGATCTCAGGAATTTGCACAAAACAAATTTCAGTGGGATCTCTGGAAGAGTAGAAGCTGCTCGGAAGGAATGGATAGACTCCCAAATTAGACTTGATAATTCACTTTTTGATCAGGCTATCATAAATGAGGAACGAACTTTATCTAACCTTTACTTTAAGCTTTATCGTGAGGAGGAGTCTTTTTTCAAGCAGAAATCCAGGGTGAATTGGCTGAATTTAGGGGATCAGAATACAAAGTTTTTTTCATAAAACTTTGGTTCACAGACAAGCTCGTAACCGTATGCACAGGTTGGAATCTGAAGATGGTATGGTTCATACCTCCATTGAGGCTATGGGTACCCATACGGTTGCCTATTTCTCTAACCTTTTCTCTGCCCCTGGTTCGGTTGATCTTGATGATGATGGCCAATTCTTTCTGCATCAGATCCGAGTTGAGGACTTTGGAATGCTTGAGGCTGACATTCAGGATGATGAAATAAAATGTGCTCTCTTTGGCATATCTGATGACAAAGCTCCTGGTCCGGATGGTTTCTCAGCCTATTTTTTTAAGAAATGTTGGGAGATTGTTGGTCCGGATCTTCTTTCTGCAGTTAAGCATTTCTTTTCTACGGGAATTATGCCAAAGTGTGTAAATGCCACCCGTATTGCCCTTGTTCCTAAGGTTGATCGTCCAAGGTTGCTGAGTGACTATAGGCCTATTTCTTGTTGCAATGTCTTCTATAAATGCATCTCCAAGGTCTTGGCTAATAGATTCAAAATGGTTCTCCCTTCTATTATTAGTTCTACCCAATCGGCATTTGTTCCAGGGAGACAAATTATCGATAATGTTCTGCTATCCCAGGAACTCTTGAGAAACTACCATTTGGATGGCCCTTCTCGTGTTGCCCTTAAAGTGGATGTCCGCAAGGCTTTTGATACGGTGAGTTGGGAATTTCTTCTAGTCGGCTTGGAAGCTGTGGGGCTGCCTTCCCGTTTTATTGATTGGATTAAAGCCTGTCTTACCACCCCCTTTCTTCTCGGTGGGGATCAATGGAGATTTATTTGGCTTCTTCAAAGCTTCTAGAGGTGTTCGGCAATGGGATCCCTTGTCCCCTTACCTCTTTGTTTTAGCTATGGAAGGTTTGCATGGGATACTTCATAAAATGACTTCTGCTCTGGCTTCCATTATCATTCTAGGTGTGTTAAGGGAAAGATTACCCATTTGTGGTTTGCCGATGACTTGCTTATGTTTTGCAAAGGAACTGAATCTTCCCTAACTGTCTACAAAAATGCCCTAGCCGTTTTTGCCAAGCTCTCTAGTTTGGAGGCTAACAGCCAAAAAAGCCGCATTTTTGTCTCTAAATTAGATAGGGATGAGGAGTGCAAGCTTCAGAGGGCTATTGGGTTTCAGGTAGGTGATCTCCCCATCAAATACTTGGGTGTTCCCCTCCTAACTTCCCGCTTAAAGCACCGAGATTGTCAGCTGTTACTGGACAAAATGTTAAGCAGAATCCATCTTTGGACTTCTTCTTCCCTGTCATATGCAGGAAGGTTGCAATTGATCAAGTCAGTGTTATTTTCCATTCAAGTTTATTGGAGTTCTATTTTCCTTCTCCCTCAGTCGGTGGTAAGGCGTATTGAAAGTATTCTTTCATCTTTCTTATGGAAAGGTCTAGTGGCCGCAGGGTCAGCAAAAGTTGCTTGGGCTTCTTTGTGTTACCCGAAAGAGGAGGGTGGTTTGGGTATAAAACGGATTAAGGACTGGAATAGAGCGGCTGTTCTTAAGCACACTTGGAGAATTCTCACTGACGCTGACTCGGTTTGGGCTTCCTGGATTCATGATGTGATTCTTAAGAGGCGCTCCTTTTGGGCTGTTGCTCCAACCTCTAATTCTTCTTGGATGTGGAAGAAAATTCTCAAAAGCAGAGATTGGTGCAGAAACTTGTTTCAAGTTCGGATTGGTAATAGGCAGATGGCCTTCCTTTGGAGAGATTTTTGGCTCCCTACTGGTCCAATTTGCAACCAGTTTAGCTTTAGGATGTTAAGCCAGACTGGTCTGCCCCCCGATGCCAAAGTTGCGGATATTATTTGTGATGGTGATTGGAATTTTCCTGATAGCTTCCCTGCCCTTGAAGAAGTCTGGAATTCTATCAATTTCACCCCTTCTTTGGAGGAGCAAGACATTCATATTTGGAAAGGGTGCAGCTCGAACATTTTTTCTGTTAGCAGTGCTTGGGACATCTTGAGGAGTAAAAGAAGTGCTAGCACAATTCATCATCTTTTATGGTTCCCTGGGCATATCCCCAGACATTCTTTCATCTTATGGCTGGCTACCATGGGAAGGCTGCACACTATGGATAGGCTTGCTAAGTTTGGGGTCACACAAAATACCTCTTGTGTTCTGTGTTTCTCTAACTCATAATCTCATAATCACTTATTTTTTGATTGTAGCTTTACCAAGGAAGTCTGGTTGGCAGTCTCTAGTAAGTCTCTGATTCTTTGGCCGAATTTAGATTGGCCTTCTCTCATTCGCTGGGCTGTGGTTAAAATCAAGAAGAAGGGTGACCCAAACTGCCTTATAGCTAGAATTCTTCTAGGCGCTGCTGTTTACTATATTTGGTATGAAAGGAATATGCGTGTTTTTGATGGGGAAGTTGGCACGGTTACTCAGGTAGCCAAAGAAATTTGTAATACTGTGAGGAACATATTGGTTTTTTTGAATGATAAAAGTGCCCTTCCAGATCATATTATTTGTGCTTGGGACTTGCCTATTGATATAGACCCAGGTTGATCTTGGTTCTTTGTAAGCCAGGGGTTGCTTGTTCTAGTTTGCTGCTCTTGGAGTTGTGGTTCTCGGGTGTTTGGCAGCTTGTGTAGGCCATTGGGTCGGGGTGGTCTTGGGAGTTCAGGTAACTTGCTCTTTTTTAGGCTGCTTTTGGGCGACGTGTTTGAAGGATTCTTGGTAGCTTTTGTTTTACTCTTGCAATGGGCGATGTGGGATTCAGTATTGGTTTTGTGGGCCTCATCCTGCCTGATTTGATTCTGCATTCCTGAGCGATGTGGGACTTCGGTCTCGGAGTTGGAGGGCTGGTATGAGCTCTTGGGCTGTCTTTTAGGCCCACCAAATGACTCTCATGCCCTCGTGGGGCTGATCTTCATGCGCACATGTGGGCTGGGTGGCTTGTATGCATTGCTGTGATGGTTGAGTCGTTGCCTGCATTAGGCGTGGGCTATTATTGGGCCGATTCTGTCTTACTTGGGTTTGAATAATTTGTGCATGCAAGTGTTCTACGTGCCAGCTAATGTTGCTATATGGAGCAAATTGTGGGCTGGGCTTACTGAATCAGTGCGCTGGGCGCGTATTTGCTGGTTGTGGCAAATGGGTCTGCTTGTGCTGGTGGTTTTTGTGGGCTCGCTTTGTGGGCTGTCTCTTCTTAGGTTGTTTGATGAACTCGTCTGGATGGTGTCGCTTTTCTTGCACATGGAGCTATTCGGTTGAGTGTTATATTTTGTGGGCTCTTACTACTGTAGTTTAGTCCATGTTTGGGTTGTTTTAAACTTTGTTTTTCTTACATGTGCTTGTAGCACTGCCATGTATTTGATTTTCCTGAACTTTGGTTCATTGTATGTGCTTGTTGCACTTTCCTGGGGGATGCCCCTTGTACTATGTACAAAAATCACATTTTGGAATATACTTGTAACCTTTTCCTAAAAATATCTCCGCAATTAACCTCAGATTAATTTTCTCTCTCTTCTAATTAATCCCAGATTAATTTAGAGTGCGAGTCATACGTCATCGGTGAATCTTTGGGAAGCGACCCATGAGATCCCCGGATATGTTGGCAGTAAATTCGGTCGTCAGACTATCCAAACACGTAAGTACCAAGTACTACGTTTATACCGATTTACAAGACAAGGTTGGCCTCTAGCAAAGCGCCATGCCTTCCCAATTCTCCGGAAATATCCTTACAGGAATAAAGGATCTATATCAGGTGTAGTATACATAGTATTGCGTATTTCTGTCCAGTATCGGATGATCACTTGCTAGGCCTGGGGCTGGAATTTTTTCTGCCCCGTACGAAGCTGATGAGCGGAAAATATATCAATATTTACCGCCCCTTTTACTTAATATTTTGTTTAGTTTCTCGGGTTTGATGAACGTTTTGATGTGTTTTAGTTTATTTTGCAGATAAAATAATATCGGGTCTCAATGAAATCATTTAGGATGAAATATGGGTCAAATAAGGGCAATTATTGGACTTGATATATTAATTTTGGAGATTGGAAACTTGAAAGGGCGTTTTGACGAAGTGCAGTTTTGGGAATTCCAGTTTTCCGCATCTGTCGTATTTTCGGCATAACTTTTTACTCAGATATCGGATTGAGCTGATTCAAGTGCCAGATTAAAGAAGACTCAAATATCTACAACTTTGAAAGAGAAAATATTTTCTAATTCTGATGATGTCATGACCGAAATTGATGAACCATCCAGAAGTGTGTGGAGTGTAATTATTAAAAGTCATTATCAATCATTTTCAAAGCAAAATATTAATTAATTAATAATTAATAAAAATTATCAAATCAACACCAAACAAGATAAGCAATTAGTGGAGCAATTATGGATTTGGTAGAGTAATTAGTGGAGAATTAATAATGGATTTGGTGGAGAATTTGATGGATGATTTGATGGTGGCAAAATTTTGCCTATAAATACCAAAAGCCATTTCATTTGTAAAATTCATACTTTCTTCTTTGAAATTCCTTAAGAATAAATAAGAAGATTGTATCTAGTTTGTTTATTTTCAGTTTTTAGTAATTAATTTTCATTTTCGCACTTTCTTTTCTTTACTTTTCAGTTTTTACTTTCCGCAATTTACTTTTACGCACAATACTTTTCTTTCTTTAATTTTCAGTTTTTACTTTTCAGTAATGAAGAGGTAACTCTCATTTGCTGGGGTAAAAGGTAAAACTTTTATTACTAATATTTAGATCTCCCTTAATTATAATATATAAACTAGTTAAAACCTGACTTAACGAGGATACCGCCATATTGGTCGGTTGGTAATTATTTAAATTGGTTTTAACCTGACTAAACTGGATACCGCCTGATTGGTCGGTTGGTAATTAATTATTAATTTGACTTAATCTGGATACCGCCTATATGGCTGGTTGGTAATTATCATGCAAAGTTAATATATTATATTAAGGGAGATATCTAAAATAAAAGTAATAAAAGTGGATCCTTTTACCTCAGCATTTTCTTTTATTGTACTTTTACTTTATTTAATTTTCAGTAATTTACTTTTCAGCAATTTACTTTCAGCAATTTACTTTCAGCATTTACTTTTCAGTAATTTACTTTTCAGCATTTTTACTTTATGTCTTTTACTTTTAAGTCTTTACTAGCCCTAGTTATGTGTTAGTTATCTGGGGTTGTGATGAATTCTAATATCACCGGTTTATAAGGGGTTATTTTATAGTTTGGGTAATTTAAAGGTTTACTTATTAAGTCTTAAGCTTAATGCTTCTTGTTGTCTGATCACCAATAAGATTGATCTGGTAAATCTAAAATGAACTAGACATAGGGATTTTAGGTTTCAGCCTTAGACTTAATAGCCCACGATCTTCCTTGAGGATAGATACCCTTTAATAGATTTCCTTACAGGATAGACATATACCTGTCGGGCGGGGGTAGCCATAATTGGAACTTAAACTTAATGAATCCAGATAATTTGGTTGACATAGACATATGGTTCAATTGGGTTAAACTGGGTATTTGCGTCTGACCATCGACATAGGCTTTTGCATAATTTCGTGTTCCGGGTTAGTAAACTGATTTATTATACAAACATAAAATAATCACTTCATCTTTTAAAAGATATTAGAATGATTCACAACCCTAGATCTTTGTGTCTTTTGTTATTTTCCTTAGTATTTTCTTTTGTCTTTTTATTTATTTATTTATTTTGCAAAACTACAATCAACCAAATCAATCAAGCAATCATTCTCTTCACCCTCAATTAGATATGTGTAAATAAATAGATTCAATAGTTAATAACAACATTAGGAATTAAGTCCTCGTGGGATCGATATTTTTATACTAATTGAACGATACGTGCGCTTGCGTTATACGTGTGTGTTTACGCCGGTCAGAAGCACATGTCGGATGTTTGGTGACTAGTCTCTATAATCGGATATACATGACCTTGTCATAATATCCCGATAGCTGCAGCATTTAAGAGAACCAGTCCCGTATCCTACGTGACCATCATCTCCACTATGACTGGAGTGATACTTCCATCTTGACATCACACCCAACACATTACGATTCTCAATATACCCAGTATTGGCGTACACAGAACCTGTTAAAGCCATGGACGACCGCAACCAAAGTATATTGATTGTCGCAAGTATTAGCGGTGCAAGTCTCAGGTTAAGACCAAATACACCTACCCTGGTTTCGGACTTCCATAGACACATAGTCATACTACCAATGGAATTCTGAGGGGGTCTATCCAGAGCGAAGCTGTTTCCCGTACCATCGGTAAAACACAACCTCCTATTACACTTGCATGAGTATCCTATACCCAAATATATGAGAACTATGTCGTTGTGCCCTCACAACGCGCACAAGTGTAATACTAGTCTTTTACGTATTTATCGATGTCCAATCTCGATAATACTCTGACTAGGGATATTTAATGATTTATCCTTGGTGGACTGATACTGTCTCATATCATTCTCGGTCCAGGAATAAATCACAGGGACCTCCTATCATTTATACATCTAGGTGATCTAATCACAAATGATAAGAGTGCAATCTCATTTGTCACATAGTTAATTTGTACAACAACACCATGATCTGTACAAATAGTGACGCTATGGGTCATAATTGTCCAACAATCTCCCACTTGGCCTATAGCCATTCACTCGAGTGTCTTACACCCAAACTATGTACGGTTGGCTCAAACTGCTGAGAAATGATTTCGTCAGCGGATTTGCATGACTATCATCTGATGCGAGTTATTCGATCATCACATCGCCACAATGTATGATCTGAACGAATCAAATGAATATCGAAGTATGTATCTGGATCGTTGATGAGACCATTAATTCTTTAACATGTGCTCAAGCCTAGCTCAGCTGCTAACAGAATTATATCTAATCTAATTAGATTTGTTATCGACCCAAATGGCTTCTATTGCCGCCTCAGCTGCAGCAATAACCTGTATTTGTTGTTTATACGGTAACAGTATCTTGCTTGGAAGATTTCCAGCTCACTGTTCCGTTATTCAAACTTTGTAGTACCGTTTGCGACTTACAGTCGTTTTATTGGTTTAGGAAACTTACAGTAGTGATCCCAGTCACTTCAAGTTCTCCTTCTCCACAGATTAAGACAGCATCATTAGTTCTCTAAGATACTAACGGATGTTCTTAACATCAATCCAGTGACTATCACTTGGATAGGCCTATTTGTGACTTCATATGCTCAAAGCGTATGAAACACCAGGTAGCGTACATTTTTCAATGTACGATTCCACGGAGAGTTTTCGAAAGCCAAGCTTTCGCCGATAATTATTTTGGGAATATCATTTCCAAGAAATGACATATATTATCATTAATTTTATAGGACATTTACTGTCTGTGCGCTCCCACTAACCCTCTTATAGACACAAGAATCATTTCGTTTTGAATTAAATCATACTCCATTATGATTACATAAAAACGATAATTCCTAGAACCTATGCTTGCTTCAATCCAAACATGGATCGAATAACCTGCAAACCTTGTTTACTAGTTTTTGTACGACAAAACCGACAGGATGTTGTAAACATCCTCCAAAAGGTTTCCTTTTCAGGAAAATGATTTTCCCGTTAAGCTGACATATTTCATAAATGAAACATGCAGCAGTAGCAAGCATTACCCAAATAGATTTACCGTGGCAACAGGTAAAAGGTTGAATCGTAATCAACACAATGTTGATAACGATACCTTTCCGCTAAAAGCCTATCTTTATACGTTGGTATGTTGCCATCCATGTATGTCTTCCTTGAAGACTTATAAAGTACCAATAGGCACAATGCCTTATGGTACATCAACTAGTATCTAAACTTATTGATATACATGGAATCCATTTCGGATTATATGGCACTTTGCCATAATTAGGGAGTCGATACCTTGTATCACTTCCTCATACGTAGTCAGTTGCTATACCTCAAAAGATAGACATCTTTATGAGGTGAGATCAGAAACCCATACCCTAGGTTGTTTTCTGACTCTCTCCGACATACGTGGTTCTTGTGTATTTGAAGATTAATGGTAATAGTTTCATCCTTGATGAACTATTTGTGTTCCATTAGGACTCGGTGCCTAGAATAGTATTACTCCGATTTTCATCGAGTTTTACTATCCTCCCACTTACCACTGCATATCGGTATTCCTCTTAGGAAAACCGCATGGCGAGCAACAATTACATTGTTCTCTAGTGAGTTGTATAAGTACTATACTTATGGTATCCCTAGGATAACCTATAATTAGGCACTTATCCAATTTGGGTTTTAGTTTGGTATCATCCAAACATATGCCTAGCATACCCAAATATTCAGGAATGAGAAACCCGGTTTCTTTCCCGTTCATATCTAATATGAAATCTGCCAAACAGATTTTTATGGAACCTTATTCTAAATAATTTATTGCACTGTTTAAAGCTTATCCGTTGAAGGAAATGGTAGCTCAGAGCGACTCAAGATTAACTTTATCATGTCCAACAAAATTTGGTTACTCAGTTCGGACACACCGTCAAACTGACGTGTTCCGGGAGGAGTCCTCATTTGAAAGAATACTTTACTCTTTCAAGTATATTATAAACTTATTGCTTAAGTATTTCCCATTACGGTCTTACCGTGACAGTTTAATACTATAGCCGATCTATTTGTCTATTTCGTGTCGAAACTATAAAAGTTTTCGATTTGTGTTTCAAATAAACACATAACCATAACGCGATGCCACATCCGTAAGGGTCACGAAATATTCATATCCATCTCTAGCCTAGCTAGACATGGGCCCACTTCCTTCACTATGAATTAGGGCTAACAGATCTGTGGCATTTACACTTTTACCAAGTAAAGGTGTTTTAGGCACTTTGCCCAATAAACTAGATTCGTAAACTTTATTTGAATAGGATCAAATCAGTCCTAGTGTCCACTCTTCAAAAGTGTGGATATATGAGTCTTGTTTAATTGTGTCTCAGACAACAATGCCACAATATGTTCTTCTGATCAAATCATTCGAGCTATTTGTTTGTCATGTTAAACATTTGAGATTTTATTTATATTCAAAATATAAATTCTGTTATTCACATCTAATGTGTTTATCTCAATATCATCTTTATATAATAAAACACTTTAGTGTTCTAGAATATAAAGGTTCACCCCCAGCGGGTTAAACACTAATATAAAGATAATGTTTCTAGTGAAACTAGTTACATTATAACAGTTCCCTAACTTAGGTACACACCCAAGGGTAGTTCCTAAACTTAGGTATCTACGGTTAAAACAACGACTTTCGTCCAATTTCCAATTCGTAGATTAAATCTCTATTGAAGTCAGTATCATGTTCAAAACAGATTCTAAACATCAATATATATTTATGTACCACACTAAGTATTTAAAATCTAATATTAATACTAGTAGTAAACATAATTTTGACAAATATATTTGAAGTCAGAGCCTTGATCGTTCTTCAATTCCTTCATGTCTGCTTTGTCCAAACGGCAGTCACGCTTCCGTGATCCCGTTTGCCATAATTCAGGCAGATATTTTGGGATATGTCCTTTATCTTCCTAGAAGATTATAATGATTTTGCCTTTGCCCTTTTTCAACATTCCAGAAGCATTTGGCCAAGCCCAGGGTTTCTAGAATATCGAGGTAAGGTGCGCCTTGCGCTACTTGCCTAATTGCAATTTTAGTACTTCTAAAACCTAAGTATAGATTATGAAGATCCTTCAATTTCATTATCATACTTTAAGGATCTAATCCTTATTCTGATTCAGAAATTAAGGAATCTACTGCGGTAAGTATAATGAATTAAGCACTAAAGTTATCATCACATGAATCTTCCAAAGATTATGATCTATTATATTCTTAACTCCGGGCTTTAGGCATAATATGTTATTTTATCAAATAAAATAACTTCTTTTTTTTTTCAATTTTGAAAATTAAAGTCGTTTAATACATTTTCCCCAGTATTATGTTTTAAACACTAATCTTTCATTTAATCTTGATTCTAATAGTCCAACTATTTAATCAACGATTTAGGTACTATTTATTATAATGATTACAATAGTCCAACTATTTAATCAACTATAATTTAATAGATTAAAATCAATTATATTGATTACTATAATCCAATTATAAAATCAACTATAAATGAATAGTTTAAATATAGTCCAGCTATTTATTAAAACAACATTTAAATATTAGTCCAACTAACATTTAATATATATGACGAATGATATTTGAATGAGCGCATATGGCAAGTAATTAAACGAATATTGCAAATTCAATTCTTGCCTCCCACTATTTTTCGGTGAGCCTCTAACCCTCTGTCGAGTACTCGGGAAACCGCGTTTCCTAGTGGGCTAGGATCCCGTTAAATATCACACAATCTTGACTTTAGCCAACAAATTATATGATAATTAACTAGGTAGATCTCTAAGATCGATTGGATCCAATCCAATTCCTAGATCCGATTGGGGGACATCCAAGTCCGAAACATATATCTTATATATGCCAATACATCAAATGTATTGCCTAACCTTTTTCCTCTGAATCAACTAAGCCTTGGCTTTGGCACAACAAACTTAGTGATCCCAGTCAAGCGCGACCCATTGACCATGGAAAGCTTCGTAATCAATGTCGATGGACAAGAAGTGGGCTTGACTTTGGCCAACAAACCACAACTTGGACAAGACACTGATATGGAACAAAGCCTTCGTGATTCAAACACATCATCGACAGACAAAGGCCTTGACTTTGGCCAACAAACCAATGTCGTCTTAGATCTTGAGTAAGAATCACTCAATGGAAGGAAAAACGCTTAATATTATTTGAGGGTTTTTCGCGTGCAAATTGGCAACCAATTTATTATCTTTGTTAAGGTCGCATCATCATACACCCTTAAACATGCATTCTAAACACATAATAAAACGCATATGAAAAATAATAATGATATGCGGATGGATACTATACACATCGATCCTATATCAAATCTCTCTCTTTCTCTCTCCAGCTAGCACATGTATTTACTTCTACCTGTTACACTACACTTCTAAAGAAACCTCATTTACATTGAGGGGAATAGGTGAGAAGAGAATACAAAGAGTATGGAGGTATAAGGCTGGACTCACAGGTCCAATTAATAAATCAAATTTATTACAACAATTTCTAAAATTGTCTCACCCATCTAATATCCATCCGATATACATTATTCATGCATTGCAACCATGTATTCACACAAGCATGTTATCAATCAATCTAATCAAATTAATTAATCTGATAATTAGTGATCATCCAATGTTCAAACAACGATTTGATTTTGCTCGAGTCAAACTCGTTTGCAATAAGTACTCAAAGTACGAATTCTCGAATTAAATTAAACTACATCATTAAATCCAATTTAATATGCATTCAATTCTAATTCACTTATTTAATTCCAATTAAACACTACACTTTAATTACGAACCTTTACGACTTAAATTCCAAATTTAATCGCTACGGGTCTCAAGCCCAATTAACGTTCAACGTCAATTTAATTAAAGTCCAATGGGCTTTTAATTAATTTCTTAAGGCGTGGACTTTTGGTCAACTCGGATCAAACCGAATAACCAAAATCCAATCCGGAATTACCCCATAAGCCCAGAAATCAATTTTGGCCCATTAGGCCCAATTAAACTTTAAAGGTCCATTAAGTCGCATTTGGGCTTTATGGACGCGGTTTTGGGCCAAATTGGATCCAACCAATTTAGCCTAAACCCAACTTTGTACAACAAAGCCAAAAAGCCCATTTACAACATAAAAAGCCCAAATCCAATTTTAAGGCCCAAATAATTAAATTTCAAAAATCCAATTTCCCAATTTAATTACCAAAGTGTATAACATGATTAATTACCCAAATTAACATTTCTAAAACATCAATATACACAATTAATCATTCTTATTTTCATCATCACACATGTCCAACACATTTTGATTAAAATCAAACCCAATTTTACATGCTCAAAGTCTCGGCTAAGGGAGGGGATTTGTGTCCGATTCGAATTCAATCCAATTAATTCCACAATCGACATTAAATCACATTCCCGAATGATTCTAACTCATCCAATGAATCAAAAATCAAAAAATCCAAACTAAAAGGGCAACCTAACATTCGGACAACATAGAAAATTTGGGGAAAATTATTCCAAATCAATTTTCTAGAAATTGATCCAATCAAACTTCAATTCAACATGTATTAAGCATACTCAAACATCCAATTTATTCAATTATGCTCAAATACAAATTACCCATATTTTAAGCCCTAAACTTTTCATGCTCAAACCTTGCTCTAAATGCCATTGTTGGTTTCTATTAAGGTCCCAAGATCAATTATAAGCATGAATCAAGTACGAATACAAATCGAAGAAGTTGCGGAATACTCACATCGATCGGTTGAGCGACGCGGAGGCGACGAAACTGATTTTCTTCCTCCATTCACTGGTTCGGCAGTGGCAGTGAGGTCTTCACTGGTTTGGCTCGGTTTGGGTCCTTCGTCAAGCTCCGAGCTTCGTCGAATGGTTCCCGGCTCATGGGTGGAATTCCCTATCACCTTCGCATGTCTCATAAGTGTGCTAGTACTTGTGATTTTGCCACAAAATCACACTCTTTGCTTCCCACACTGCTCGGCATTTTGACAGAAAAAAAAGTGAGAATTTGCCTCCTCGGGCGTGAAGAGAGAAAGAGATGAAGTGAGAGAGATTCAATTTGTTGGTTCCAAATTTGAATTTCAAACTCATTTCATGTGAATTTGGATTTCAAAAGTCAAATAATTAAAGCTCCAACAACTACCATCACTCAATCCATCAAGTTGTCAAGTCACATCACTCAAAGTGACTAATGATTTGACGTTTGATGCGACTAGCGATTTGACGCTTGATTTGACTTACGTGCCGCACTCGAATTCAAAATGCGAATGCGCTCGCAAATAATCTCGGGCCCGGGTTCGCTAATTCCAAATTAACGAATTTTTCGTTGCATCGTAATTAAATGATTACGCCTAGTGAAATCACTATTCACGTTACTAACGAATTAATTCTAAATTAATTCGTTCGCCCGAATTAAAATCTAATTTTAATTCCGCGTCGAAATCTAATTTCATTTAATATATCAAATATATTAATTTCACGGTTAATTCCAAATTAACCGTTATCTCTCTTTAATGGATATTTTATCCCAGATAAAATATCTCCGCAATTAATCCCAGATTAATTTTCTCTCTCTTCTAATTAATCCCAGATTAATTTAGAGTGCGAGTCATACGTCATCGGTGAATCTTTGGGAAACGACCCATGAGATCCCCAGATATATTGGCAGTAAATTCGGTCGTCGGACTATCCGAACACGTAAGTACCAATTACTACGTTTATACCGATTTACAAGACAAGGTTGGCCTCTAGCAAAGCGTCATGCCTTCCCAATTCTCTGGAAATATCCTTACAGGAATAAAGGATCTATATCAGGCGTAGTATACATAGTATTGCGTATTTCTGTCCAGTATCGGATGATCACATGCTAGGCCTGGGGCTGGAATTGTGTCTGCCCCGTACGAAGCACATGTCGGATGTCTGGTGACTAGTCTCTATAATCGGATATACATGACCTTGTCATAATATCCCGATAGTTGTAGCATTTAAGAGAACCAGTCCCGTATCCTACGTGACCATCATCTCCACTATGACTGGAGTGATACTTCCGTCTTGACATCACACCCAACACACTACGATTCTCAATATACCCAGTATTGGCATACACAGAACCTGTTAAAGCCCTGGACGAACGCAACCAAAGTATATTGATTGTCGCAAGTATTAGCGGTGCAAGTCTCAGGTTAAGACCAAACAAACCTACCCTGATTTCGGACTTCCATAGACTCATAGTCATACTACCAATGGAATTCTGAGGGGGTCTATCCAGAGTGAAGCTGTTCCCGTACCATCGGTAAAACACAACCTCCTATTACACTTGCATGAGTATCCTATACCCAAATATATGAGAACTATGTCGTTGTGCCCTCACAACGCGCACAAGTGTAATACTAGTCTTTTACGTATTTATCGATGTCCAATCTCGATAATACTCTGACTATGGATATTTAATGATTTATCCTTTGTGGACTGATACTGTCTCATATCATTCTCGGTCCAGGAACAAATCACAGGGACCTCCTATTATTTATACATCTAGGTGATCTAATCACAAATAATAAGAGTGCAATCTCTTTTGTCACATAGTTAATTTGTACAACAACACCATGATCTGTACAAATAGTGACGCTATGGGTCATGATTGTCCAACAAATGTATGTATGATTCTTTTATGCTTGCCTGCACGACTACATTAATTGATTTCCCTGTACCACAACTTTGTTTTTGAATTAATATTTATTGGATTAATGCTTTTCTTTTATGAGAAATGTAATCATAAATTATTATTTTACCAAGAAATTTTAAGAGTTTGAAAGAAATTATAAAATTATTGGGTTGTATTGTTTTCATGTTTTGAAAAACTCTTCTTAACATAAGCGTATAATCTTCATAACCCTGTAAGAAAAATGAAGACCAAATTATGGACAAGCACTTCATTACAGTAAATCATCAAAAAAATTATTCAAAACTCATTGACAAACATGGAGGGAAAGAAAAGTTTACAACATATGCTAAATCAATTTTTCATGCCCTAAAAGTTTCCACCTCTAAAGCCACGCTATTAATTGAAAACATTAAAAAAAAAAAGATTATCTCGACACACCATAATTTTAAAGAATGTTATTAATTTGGCATTGCTATTAATTTCAAATATTTATAGTATATTTATATATATAATATATAAAGGAAAATATATAAACATTGTCTTTAATCTATATGTGGTTCTTTCAAATCTTACAAATTCTTATGATATAAATCTTTAAATCTAATAAGTAAAAAAATCATGATTAAAATAAATTTCATAAAATCTTATAAGTCATTACATTCTTTAAATGTCTTTTAAAATCTACTGGACTTATTTATCCATAAATAGTCTTTTGAAATCTCAATTGAATATACCCCCTAAATTAAAGTGTTGAATTTGATTAATTTTGGTTAATTTTATTAATTGGACTAATTTGAGAAATTAGGGTTCTTAACCTAAACCAAAATTGAGGCTTTTCATATATGTATTGTATAATGATGTATATATGATGTAAATTTAATTTGTTGTTGATTGGATAACATCTAAAGTTGTTTTGAACAAATTTGGACCAAAATGTAAAATCTGAAAAATATTGGGACCTCTTGGTAATTTTGGATTTTTGTGGGATTTTTATTGTGAGTTGTATTTTGATGTATATGATATGTATAAATCATTTTGGTAGTGATTTAAAATCACTTAAATTTGTATTTGATAAATTATAAGTAAAATGATCAAAATATAAACTATTGGGATCTCACGACAATTAATAGAAAAATCTTATTTTTGGAATAAAAAATTGTTTTTGAGTATTGTGTAATTAGAATAAATTAGTTTATTTTAATTGCTCAAGAAAATAATTATCGGAAATTATTTCAGAGTGAAAATACGCAAAAACGACGTAAAATAGTGTTATCGGATAACGGCTGCCCAAATAGTGAGTTGTTCACTGTTCAGGCAGCCCACGAACTGTCCAAATATTTTTGGGGCTGACTTGGGCAACCCTCATGTGCATTAGTCGGTCGAAAACCTGTTTTATTCTATTTTATGGAAAAATATTTCGTAAAAAATTCACGGTGTTTCTATATTATTTATATCGTTATTTGATATCGAATAAATATGTTTAGGTGAAATAAGAATAGATTATTAATATTGGATATTGAATAATTTATTCGTAAGTTTAAAAATTTTATACTACGATTTCGTCTGAACAGTGCTTCTTCCGCTGTGCCGCCCTGATAAAACCCTAACATCTGCTTCTTTGCATGTTGCTGCCAAAGAAACAAACTCTGACTACACATTAAAGTGAGTTATGCATGTCTGTTTCTTGGAAGACCAAGAAGCAGCTCCTCCAACCAATGTAAATATCTATCTTGAAGTTGACTTATTATCACTTGTACTAGTAATCCAACTAGCATCAGAGTATCTTTCTAGGACATCTGAAAATTTATCATAGAACAATCATAATGCTTGTTTTCTTTTAAGGTATCCAAGAACCATATCAATAGCCTTCTAGTGTTCAACACTTGGATTGTTCGTATATTTTGGGAGCTTACATAATACAAATGAAATATTCTTTGCAATGCATAGCATTCATTAAGCTTCCTATTACACTAGTATATTCTAATTGAGCTACTTCTCTCCCTGAATTTTCAGTTGACTTACAAGAAACATTATATAGAGTATTTGCTTTATTTATAACCAAATGAATAAATTTGCTAATCACTTTGTCAATATAATGTGATTGACACAAAGGAAAATCCTCACTATGTTTCTTAACTTTGATACCTAAAATAGTATCTACCACGTTTAGATCTTTCATCTTAAACCTCGAGGAAATATACTTCTTAGTTGTATCAATTTCTATCATATTCGAACCTTGCGACCTAGCCGGGCAGATCGATCATTGATGTGTCAGCGTATGGCAATAACCGAACCAATATGCCATATTATATAACATCTTACATTGATAATTAACTATATTTTGCTGAATGTATATATATGTAACGACCGGAAGTTTAGTCTCTATTATGTTGTAGTACTGTAGTATCAATGGATGAAGGCATGTAAAATAATAAGGATGGGACTCAAATATGCCCTTAGTACGACTTTGAAGATGATCGGTAAATTTCTTGAAGACCCGGGACGAGACTGTACCGTGTTACCTTTGGACCGCCCATAGTATTTTGGACATAATATTTTCGTACGATCTCCGATTTTTATGAATTTTATATCGTCGGAAAGCTGAGATCGAGACCTACAACTTCTGCGTTAAATATTTTTCCAAATTCAAACCAGAAATGGGTCAAAAATACAAGATAAAATCTATATAAATAGTAATTTCATGGTTAAAAAGATAAATCCCAACTTTCTAGATTTCTCTACACTTTTCCCATACTTCTAAATATCATACAACCCCCATTATATAAAGCACTCACTATGAAAGGTAAGAAATCTTGACCCAATTTAGTTTATTGAATTTTGAAAATATGATTATAGTATAGAGATGTTGGTATGATAAGAATTGTATTTTGGTGATTGTAAGTAAGGAAAATGATTAAGGAGCTAAATACCCAAATTTTGAGGTTTTAAAGTTTGGTTAAAGGTTTATGATTTTGAGGATTAGTGAGTAATTAAAGGTAATAATTGGATATGGTAATGATAATAACATGTTTGGGGTTCTAATTGATGAGAATATAAGCTTGGGAATGATTATTGTGTGAATTGATATGTGAATCCAAGGTTATTAAGTTTTGGTTTAAATATGTTATGAATTATATGAATAGATTAAAATTGATTCTTGATTATTGGAAGATTAAAGTATGTTAAATGAAGTGTTAAATGATGTGTAAGATATTAGTTTGTAACTTGGAAGTGTTGGAATGGAGTAAAGAATGATGATTTGAGATTGGGATGAGATTGGAGAAGAAAATCAGTGACCTGGTTTTCCAGGTCGCGTCGCGATACGGCCCGTATGTCACGACGCGCAGAAGAAAATCTGGGTAACATTTCTGGTTCTCGTGCGTCGCGACGCGCCATGGCCTGCGTCGCGATGCGAGCATTAAGACATGGCCTAAACAGCTTTAAACACCCCAAATCCATTCTAACACGTTAGAGACCACCCTTGGGGTATCGTATCAGTTCATATACATACCTTACATCAAGTTAGGAATGTGGCGAGCCTTGTACATAAAAATTTAGTGATGTATTGTTAGACCTATCTCATTTTATATACTGACCAAGTTCTCAGCCATAGATTATCCGCATGGATTGTACTCTCATACGACGAGAGATCTAATACCAGCCAAAATCCAAATCAGTGAGTGGACACTTTTCCTTTAAACTGATTTTTATCTCGTTATCATTTTTTTAGACTTATATTTTCACACTTTAGGGCGTTAGAAGAAATTATTTACAGTTACTTTATATACAGTTATGTTTTAAGATAGTAAAGATTTTTATAAAGCATAGTTTACAAATTTCAGATTTAAAGAATGATTTTTATGTTTTCGGGGCATGAGGTAAAACCTCACCCCAGTATGTAACTTGAGATACAGTTGGAATTGACGAATTCAGAGGACATGTGCATATATAGAAAGTCAGGATGACGGCTTAGGTTCGTCTACCTGCACTCAAGTGGTGGCTATGTCCAGTTGAGTCATTTTCCTGGACATATACATCTATGTTCAGTTGAGTCATTTTCCTGGGCGTAGGGCACCACCTGTTTCAGAGACGCCCAGTTGAGTCTTCTTTCTGGCCGTCACCAGTTTCAGAGACCCGGTTGAGTTGTTCCCGGACACGTCCAGTTGAGTCATTTTCCTGGACGTAGAGCAGTTTTCAGTTTTTAAATTTCCAGCACACAGTTTTCAGATCTTCAGCACGGAGTTTTCAGAAATAAGATTCTAGAACTTAGTTTTTTGGAAAACCAGAGTTTAAAAATCAATTTTCAGAAAGATCAGGTTTGTTAAAGAGATTTTGAATGAAGTGATTTTTCTTAAAACCTTGTTTTGAAGATTTAATGTTTTGATTTGAGTTTTTCAGTTTCATGTCCACTCACTTAGATCGTATAGCGATCTAATCCCCACCCCAATTTTTGTATCTTGCAGGTTTCTCGGAGGACGAGCTCGGGAGGACGGATACTGATGCAGTCACTAGGGATGAAGTCCACCGGCACAGAGTCTGATAGCATGAGAGTCCAGTCAAAGTCAAAGTAAAAGTTTCATGTATACAGTGTAGTATAAGTCATTTTGAGTGTCTGTAAATGTTTATAAAAGAAAAGAATTTTTGAATATAAAGTTATGAGAAACAAAAATATTTTATGTTGAAAAGTTGGGTTGTGGTCCTCATGCATGACATTGCATTTGAGTTTTTTAGAATACAGATGAGAAGTTATAGGCTAATGGGGTGGGCACTGTTATCCTCTGCCGGTAACATCTCCCAGATCGGGGATGTTACAAAGATGGTATCAGAGCATGGTCTAGGGAGTCAATGACTGCAATGGGTAGAGTGTCGGGGTCTTGTATACGCAGTATGCCCGGGATACCAGTATCTGATCCTCGAGTACATCCTCAAAGCTTCACAGACAGGTAAGTAAATATTCCCAAGCCATTTGAATCATTTTTCCTCATTCTAGTTAAAGATCATTTCGTAATCATCTGAGATTACTTTCCGAAGTTCAGTATAAGTTAGAAAACCATATAGTAAGTTCCAAAGAAAGTTATCCGAGAGAGCAGAAAGAGAGAGATAAAGCTAGGAGAGAAGTAAAGAGAAGATATATGAATGCTTAGTTATCATAAGTAAGAAAGAAAGGATATAGAATCATACCAGTACAGGAATCTATAGTAGCTAAAAGAATAGTAAAGCCCCAGCAAGTATTAGAATTGCTTAGTAAATATAAGATCCCATCCCTTCTCAGGAAATTTCTTCACATATACCCAATAGTCTTCGAGATCTTCTTAGAGATAATAAGTTTCCCCCCAAGCAACAAAGAATAGCGGGAGAGACAACAGAAGTAAGAATCCCATAATAGTATTGTGGGCCCCAATGGGCCTAGATGTCAAAAAAAGGATTTAAAGCACTCCAGATACCCAAACCTCGACCAAGACCCTCAAATGCGAAACAGGAACGGTTTGTTACCTTACCCCTAGCAATCCGATAGAGATAAAAACCTGAAACTATTTAGTCTTCGAATTCTCAATTGGCACCAGATAAGGGAGCTGCCTTGATAGAGCATACCTCATAGATATAGACGACCATAAGAGATCTGACAAGAATTCACCCAGGAACTTGGAAGGTAGATCAGCCCAAATTCAGTAAAAATCCATGAGAGTATACAGGAATAGACCCGTGAGGATAAAAAAAGTTAGAAGTGACAAAAGCAGTAGTATGAAACGTAAATAAAGTGCCATAGCCGAAACTTACAATAAAGATAGAGAATAAGGATTTAGGAAGCGAAGTAAGAAACACAAGGTATATAGAAATAGAAAAATAGAAACAGATAAAAAATGACGGAATCTATAGTGATAAGAATCAGAGCATGGAGTTAAGTAATAAAGGATAATACCAAGACTAGAAGTAAAGATGAGCGTAGTAGGATTAGACTGAAATAAAAGTCGAGTAGATCTAAGAAAATGTTCTTTCCCTCGAGCAAGATACCTTCTTTCCCAAAAGAATTCCTCAGAATTGATCCAATATTTTTCTGAACCATCCTGTATAGGTAGCAAGTTCCCCCGAGTATCAAGGACCATAATAAGATAGAGGAATTAATAAAGTCAAGGACGATCATGGAACCTTTTAATGGATACTGAATGCTATAAAGAAAGAGAGAGACCTTAGATCTTCCGAACTCAGACTAGTAGGCAAACAAGATGAGTGGGGACTGAAACAACAGTTAATTTCCTCTAGCCAAGGGATCCAATAGATAGGGATTCGACCTACCCAGATCTTCATTCCTTTGAGGTATCAGTTAAGGAAGATTTTTTATTAAGGTTACCTCATACCCATCCTACATGAGCACTAGGCTCCATCAGGACATAGAGTACTAGAACAAGTATGGAAATGTTCCCCGAGACATAAGGAAAAGACTAATAAGATATAAGTAGTTCCTATCAGTATGAGTATAGGCGATCATAATAAAACCCAACAGGAGTCCAATGCAAGAAATGAAAAGACCTTGAGAGGCAGACCACCTAGAAGAAGGATCACGGAAATTTCAAGGATATAAAGAAGAATACTTAGGGTAGTTCAAAGATTAAAGTAAGTCAAAGTAAAGTTTGCTAAACCATTAGAAATTCACGAATAGATCAAATATTGCAAAACCCACAGATAAGCTGAGCCAGTAGAGATCCGTAGAGGAACATAAGGATAAACCTATGAAGATGAAGATACTTGAGAAGTATGGACAATAGAATAAAGTGATCAAATCGAGGCTTATAGTAAGAATAGAAGGTTAAGATTTAAGAACTAGACCTAGAGGAATGACTCACACTTATCTTAGTAAGGAGTATAGTAAGGAAGTAGAACATGAAAATGGTATGAGAAATGAGAAGAGTAACAAGGAAATTTAGTATATTTTGGCGCAAATATAACATAACGAAGAAATGATAGAGAAAGGAATCAATAATAGTTATGGGACCCTAGAGCTTAGTAAAGAAAAGAACTAGTAAGGGGGAGCAAATGATAAGATTAGACAAATCACTAGATGGCTCATGATATTGAAAAGAATGAAGATTTTAGGAAGAGTGCAATGTATGGATCAAAGATTTAGTAGAACGTGATGAGCGGAAAATATATCAATATTTACCGCCCCTTTTACCTAATATTTTATTTAGTTTCTCGGGTTTGATGAAAGTTTTGATGTATTTTTATGTGTTTTCTAGATAAATAAAGTATAGGGACTTAATAGAATTAACTCGGGGATAAAACGATGAAATCCAGAGCAAAAAATGGCGAAAATGGAAATTTGCTATATGTGTCACGAAGTGCAGTCCAAAATTCCAATATTGCGCAAGTTTGGTATTTGGGACATAACGTTTTCATCTGATATCCGATTGAGCCGATTCAAGTTGCATGTTAAATAAGACACAAAGATATAAAACTTTGAATATTTAAATATTTTTGAATTCGGAAGTTTGGAAGGCCTAAATTGATGAATAAGCTAGTGTATTTTGTTTAATTACTATAGTCACTTTCAAAATATAAAATAAAATAATAAAATAAAAAAGTAAAAATTATGAAACGTCCACCAAATATGCTTGCATGTTTGGTGGAGGATTTAGTGCCATGTTTGATGCCATGTTTGGTGTCATGTTTGGTGGAGCAATTGGTGGAGAAATTGGTGGAAGTCTTTAGATTTTCCTATAAATACCAAGCTAAACTTTGTAATTTTTTCATGCTTTCTTTGGAGGAATTTCTCCATGAAAACCTAAAGGAAAGTGTCTTGTATATTTATTTAAGCTTTCTTGTATTTTCTTTTTATTTGATTAATAAAATTTTGCATGTTTTCTTTTACAACATGAGCAGGTAATCTCATTCTGCTATGGTGAAAATGTGAGACTTTTAATATAATGAATTAGATTAATCTCCCTTATTTTAATTAAAATTTGGAATAATTTGTTACCGCCTATATGGCCGGTTTAGGTGACAACCTTATTTACCGCCTATATGGTCGGTTTTTCATTTGAGACGTAGTTTCCGCCTATATGGTCGGTTGGATTTAATTGAGACAAATGAAATTACTGCCTTTATGGTATGGTTAATTAATCGGTAAATATTGAGAATAAGGGAGATTTCTAATTTTGAAATATTAAAAGTGAATCCTCTAACCCCCATCATTTTCTTTTATTGTACTTTTACATTTTTAATTTCCAGCATTTACTTTATTTAATTTCCAAGCATTTACTTTATGTATTTTATTTTATTTAAGCTTTTATTAGCCTTAGATATGTGTCGTATCTAAGCCCGTTATCTGGGGTTGTGATGAATTCCAATATGACCGGTTAATAAGGGGTTGTTTTACGGTTTGGGTAATATAATGGTGTATTTATTGAGCCTTAGTCTTAATGCTTCTTGTTAAACTGGCCATTAATAAGATTCAACTGGTAAACTTAAAATAAACTTGGAAAAAGGATTTTAGGTTTAAGACCTTAGACTTAAAAACCCATGATATTCCTAGAGGATAGATAACCCTTTAATAGATTTCCTTACAAGATATGAATAATTGGAACTTAATCTTTAATGAATTCAGGTAACTTGGTTGACATAGGAATATAATTAATTGGGTTACACTGGGTATTTGTATCTGATCATCAGAAGAGGCTTTTACATATTTTCGTGTTCCAAGTTAATAAACCAATATATTGCACAAACGTGAAATAACCACTTCATCTTTTAAAAGATATTGGAAGAATTCACAATCATGGATAATTTTATAAATTTGAATTTTCCTCAACCTATTTTCGCGTAATTTTATTTACTTACTTTTAAGTTTACAGTCACCACTCAGTCAATCAATCAATCTATTAGATACTAGTAATCATTTGGCCTCATAAAATTAATAGCTAGGTATTAAGTCCTCGTGGGATCGATACTTTTTATACTACTTGAACGATACGTGCACTTGCGTTATACGCGTGTGACAACGTCGGTCAGAAGATGACCTTAATAGTTGAAGTAAATAAAGTTTTCAAGGGAGTAAAGGAATAATGAGAGGAGGAACTAAGATTAGGAATGAACCTTCATAACAGAATGAACCCCATAGGGAAGATAGTAAAGAAATTAATAGTAGTACCCAGAGAAAAAGTATGTAATGACTACAGGAAATTAAGTAACCAAAAGGGCAAAGAAACAGTATATGGAACTTGTTAGAGGGTACTTTTAGAAAGACTCGTATAGAGTGCAAAGTGATTAATTGATGAAAAGAGGATCAAGTGTAAAGTTGGAAATGGTAAGTCAGATGAGTTTTAACATAAGACCCAGTATAGGAAAAGACACCGGATAGGCATACACGAGAGTCTTAGGCAAAAGTATGTGTTACCGAGACACTGTAACAGAAAAGCCTCAAAACTAGTTCCCACCCTCCCAACCCTTGATGGATACCAGTAACAAGGACGGACTTGAAGTGTAACTCATAGTAGTTTCAGTTATAGCACGAAGAAAAATGGTTAATCGATATAAGTATTAAAAAGTGAAGTTGTTAAGATACAACAACAAACATGAAAGGAAGTACTAAGTAAGTATTGATAGGAGTGTAGTATAATATAGAATCTAAATTACGGCCTTGAAGGTAAAGCATGGAAGAATACAACCTAAATAGAAAAGAAATATTGGGAAATATCAGTAAGTTAGAAAACCCCCTTAGGAAGCAAAATTCTAAAACTTAAAGAAGAAAAGCTTATAGACGGTTGAAGGTTGTATAAGAGGTATCGAAAGTTGATAGCTAAGTAATGAGAAAAGAAGATTAAGATCAAGTAACCAGCAAAGGATAGACACAAGAAGGCAAGTATAGAAGAATCTTTAGATCTTCTCGAAACTAAGATACTACGGGTAGACACTAGAAAAGATTTGAGGACGAATCCTATTTAAGGGGGGTAGAATTTATAACGACCGGAAGTTTAGTCTATATTATGTTGTAGTACTGTAGTACCAATGGATGAAGGCATGTAAAATAAATAAGGATGGGACTCAAATATGCCCTTAGTACGACTTTGAAGATGATCGGTATATTTCTTGAAGACCCGGGATGAGACTGTATCGTGTTACATTTGGACCGTCCATAGTATTTTTGGCATAAATTTTTCGTACGATCTTCAATTTTTATAAATTTTATATCGTCGAAAAACTGAGATCGAGACCTACAACTTTTGCGTTAAATATATTTCCAAATTCGAACCAGAAGCGGGTCAAAAATGCAAGATAAAATCTTGATGAATAGTAATTTCTGGGTTAAAAAGATAAATCCCAAACTTTCTAGATTTCTCTACACTTTTCCCATACTTCTAAATATCATACAACCCCCCACTATATAAAGCACTCACTATTCACTCATCACAAGTTTTGGAAACAAAAAGAAAGAGTGAAACTGTAAGAAAGAAAGGAAAATAAAGGGAAAGAAGAAAAAGAAAAAGAAAGAAATAAGAGGAGAAAATGAGAAGCAAATGAGCCTTGGCATCCATTGGGGGGCTTAGGAAATAAAGAAGATCAAAGAGAAGAAAGGTAAGAAATCTTGACCCAAATTTTAGTTTATTGAATTTTGAAAATATGATGATATTATAGAGATGTTGGCATGATAAGAATTGTATTTTGGTGATTGTAAGTAAGGAAAATGATTAAGGAGCTAAATACCCAAATTTGGAGGTTTTAAAGTTTGGTTAAAAGTTTATGATTTTGAGGATTAGTGAGTAATTAAAGGTGATAATTGGATATGGTAAGAATGATTATTGTGTGACTTGATATGTGAATCCAAGGTTATTGAGTTTTGGGTTTAAATATGTTATGAATTATATGAATAGATTAAAATTGATTCTTGATTAATTGAAGATTAAAGTATGTTTAATGGAGTGTTAAATGATGTATAAGATATTGGTTTGTAGCTTGGAAGTGTTGGAATGGAGTAAAGAATGATGATTTGAGATTGGGATGAGATTGGAGAAGAAAATCAGTGACCTGGTTTTCCAGGTCGCGTCACGACACGCAGAAGAAAATATGGGTAACGTTTCTGGTTCGCGTGCATCGCGACACGTCATGGCCTGCTTCGCGACGCGAGCATTAATGAAGGGGTTATTTAGGGGGTGAGTCCGGTAACGCAGCGGAAGCGGTGAAAATCTGATTTTCAGATTTCAAAACTTTTTCTCGGATTAATTAAATAAACATATTTATTTAATATTCCAATAATCAAATTATGAAAATAAATTCAATAAAACAATTTTAAGTGAATTTACCGAAATACCCTTGCTTTGTATTTTTGTCCGTTTTAGTCCGAAATTGATCCAATCAATTTTGAATGATTCTAAATCATTTCTAAGATGAACTTATGATGTTCAAAACATCAAAACACCAAAGCAACCAAAATCCCCAATTTTCTACACAAAGCCGTGAGCCTCACTTGGTTCCCATTTGACCATTTGGTCATTTCATGTCTCAAAACTCATCTAAATGAAATCCAATCAACATGAAACTTTGCATGCATCATATACACACCCAAATGCTCAACATATATGAAAACCCCAAATTTGGAATTAGTTAAAAACCCTAATTTTTCAATTTCCTCAAATTGGATAAATTAGACCAAATACATTAATCAATTGTTTCAATCATCATATTACATCCAATTCAAGTCTCAACACAATGAAACAACTCAAGATCAAATCTAGGTCATTTAAGAGTGGGTCAACAACTCTAGATTAGCAATTTGGTTTCATAAACCTTAAAAGACAAAAAAAGGAAATTAATTTATACTTGTTTCATTTGGCCTCTGGCCGAAAAGGCTAAGACAAAAACAAGGAAATAATTTCAATTTCATTTGGTCAACTTGGACAAATATCTTATAAATACTTTATTAGATATTTATTTTGGTCAACAAATGCAACTAATGTCATTTACTTTAAATATCCTAACATAAGATATTTATATTTTAATTAATTTAATCATTTAACAATTAAATAATTAATTAATTAATCAAATACAAATATATTAAATATATGTATAATATTTACATTAAATATTAAAAACATATATTCATTTAGGAAATAAGTCAAATAACTCATTTTGACTATTAATTAATGTGTATTTAAATTAATCAAGTATTAAATGTAAATACACAATAATTAAGGAAATGACTATCTAGTCTCTTTAGCATGTATCTTGCGTTTAACCATTAAACGACTTTATAAATAATCAATATTATTTATTATGTTGCTCTAGTGCTCAACGAGTATGTTTCATTATTGAGACTCTCTAGGTTCAGGTATATCCGTCACGAAATCAAATTTCGTGTCCATAATCTATCCACCCGTAGATTATGACGATCACAGATAATCTCGCTGAACCATACAGGTCGAGGTCATCGCAAATGTATAATTCCTCCGTCACAGGTATCCGGATAAATCCCAGAGATATAGATGTAAACGTCAAATCTCTATCGGGATTATCCAGTGGACTATTCTATTAGCAATCTCAAAAGAATGTTTAGAACTAGCTTCTAAACCTTACCACGGGCCCATGGATTTATCTGATTGCTAATCATATGGACTACCTATGCTCTGTTACACAAAACTGACGGATCCTATCTTGATACACATAGGACACCCTGAGGATCTATCTACACCCAACGAACAGGCGGAGGTCTGATCTTAATAGATCGGTGACGTGACTGCCGTCTAAGTGTAGAAGATGTCTCATGTGCCCACAATGGCATCTCAAGTCTAAGAATCACAAGTGCTACTCAACCCAAGAAGATTCTTATTGACGCTGGTGTACCATCCATTAAGAATCTTCGGTGAGTCGTTCAGTGTTTATCCGCTATAAACACCTACACGTCTATACTAGTCTCCAAGACTTATGGTTCATTGAGAAACCATTGGAATCATATATTCCAGTATACGACATGTACCGGTCTCAACGGGTTTACTATACTGACCAAGTAGTGTAAACCTTGACCAGGAACTGTCTGAGAATGACAACGTCATGATACGACTCAATGTCCGTTGCGACGCTTTTGCAACTGTACCATGACTAATCATTCTAAGGTCATTACGTCTTTACCATATAAAGATTAGATTATATTATAGAAACTGCATATATTATTACTGATAATAACGTTTTACAGAAGTATTTACAAAAAATACACCCGGGAATTGGCGCTCTGAGCACCAACCCCTACAAAATCTCCCACTTGCTCTAGTGCCAATATCGATTGTATCTAATACCCATCGACTCCACGTGTTTATCAAACAACTTCGGAGGTATGGCCTTCGTCAGCGGGTCTGCTACGTTGTCTTCACTCGGTACCTTGCACACGAAAATATCCCCTCGCGACACGATCTCTCGAATGATGTGGTACTTGCGTTCCACATGCTTCGACTTCTGATGCGCCCTCGGTTCCTTTGCTTGCGCAATGGCTCCAGTATTATCACAGTATAACGGAATCGCATTCTCGATACTTGGACAACTCTCAATTCTGTGATAAAATTCTTTATCCACACAGCCTCTTTTGCGGCTTCAGAAGCTGCAATATATTCCGCCTCAGTGGTGGAATCAGCTGTAGATCCCTGTTTGGAACTCTTCCAACAAACTGCACCTCCGTTAAGGGTAAAGACAAATCCAGATGTAGACTTTCTACCATCGGGATCCGATTGAAATCGGAGTCTGTATACCCATTAACCTGCAGTTCGTTTCCTCCATATATTATTAACTTATCCTTAGTACCTTTAAGATACTTTAGGATATGTTTAATGGCCATCCAATGGTCATTACCTGGATTGGACTGATATCGACTAGTTACGCTAACAGCGAAACTGATATCAGGCCTCGTACATAACATGGCATACATTATGCTACCCAAACATGAAGCATAAGGTTGGTTAGACATTTTAACCTTCTCATCTTCTGTTTGTGGACACATCTTCTTAGAAAGATGAATCCCATGTCTGAACGGTATGTTTGCTGTCTTACAGTTACCAAAGCTATACCGTTCCAAGATCTTATCTACGTACGTTGATTGGGATAACCCAATCAGCCTCCTTTGTCTATCTCTATAGAGTTTTATCCCTAAAACATAGGAAGCTTCTCCCAGGTCCTTCATGGAGAAATTCTTACAGAGGTACGCTTTGACGCTTTGCAACATACCTAAATCATTCCCAATGATTAGGATGTCATCAACATATAGGACTAAAAATACGACCATGCTCCCACTGGCCTTCTGATACACACAGGATTCTTCCGAATTCTTGAGAAAACCAGACGATCTAATAATCTCATCGAATCGAAGATTCCAACTTCGTGAAGCTTGTTTAAGTCCATAAATGGACTTCTTAAGCTTACATACCACACCGAGGTTTCGCTGGATGTGAAACCTTCCGGCTGTTCCATATAGATTTCTTCATCAAGAAATCCATTTAGAAAAGCCGTTTTGACATCCATTTGCCAAATCTCGTAGTCATGATACGCAGCTATAGAAAGCAAAATCCGGATAGACTTAAGCATTGCTACCGGCGAAAAAGTTTCATCGTAGTCGACGCCAGGTCGCTGCGTGTAACCTTTTGCTACCAGTCGGGCCTTGTAAGTTTCAACCTTACCGTCAGGCCCGCGCTTCCTCTTGTAAACCCATTTACAACCGATAGGAACAATTCCTTCGGGAAGCGGAATCAAGTCCCAAACTTGATTTTCATGCATTGAGTCTATCTCGGATTTCATGGCACTTTGCCATTTCACGGAGTCGATGTCCAACATCGATTCTCTATAGGTGAAAGGATCTGTCTCTTCAACTAAGAGAACATCCAGACTCTTTTCTTGTATCAAATACAAGCGTTCAGGAGGTCTAGATACCCTTTCCGACCTACGGAGTGTGTGTGTTGAAGGTCCTTCATCTACTTGAACTTCAGGTTCCTCCGTTGGTTCGTTGTTTTCAGGTTGGACTTCATCAAGCTCAACCTGTCTATGATCACCACCTTCTGACAAAAATTCTACTTCTAGAAATTTTGCGAAGCGAGCTACGAACACATTTCGATGCTCGGTATCATAGAACAGATATCCCCTCGTGTTCGAGGGATATCCAACAAACCTAAACTTTTGCCCTCGAGGCGAAAGCTTACTTTGCTGAGTTACCCTGACATAGGCAGGACAACCCCAAACCTTAATATAATTAAGATTCGGTCTCCTACCGAACCATATCTGATACGGTGTCGTAGGAACAGCCTTTGAAGGAATCTTATTCAAAAGATGTGCGGCTGTTAAGAGATAGTAGCCCCATAAGTAATAGGGCAAATCTGTGAAACTCAACATCGATCGGACCATATCCAATAAGTCCGATTTCTCCTTTCAGATACACCATTGTGATGGTGTACCTGGAGGAGTATATTGAGCGAGAATCCCATTCTCCTTCATATAATCCATGAACTCACCACTCATATATTCGCCGCCTCGATCTGATCGAAGGCATTTAATATATTTACCAGTTTGTTTTTCTACTTCATTTCGGAACTCTTTGAACTTTTCAAAGGTTTCCGATTTATATCGCATCAATACACATAACCATACCGTGATAAATCATCGGTAAAGGTAACGAAGTACGAATAACCACTGTGAGCAGTTTGACTTAGTGGACCACATACATCAGAATGTACGAGTTCCAGTAAGTTTGTGGCGCGGTGTCAACACCAGAAAATGGGGCTTTGGTCATCTTACCCTGAATACAGGATTCACAAGTTGGATAGGACTCAATGGTAAGATCTGATATCAAACCATTCCTAACCAATTGGGTAAGGCGTTTAACGCCAATGTGACCAAGTCTCATATGCCAAAGTTCAGTATTATTAATTACAGGTAAACTACGTTTATTAATTCCAGTATTTAATATATCTTTTGAAGTTTGCAATGTATAATGACCATGTTGGTTTGGACAACTAAGGATCTGAATATTATTTTTATCATATAAATACAAAGAAACTATTCTTAATATTAATACAATAGCCTTCTGTATCTAATACAAAAAGTGATATAATATTAGCGACACATCCTGGTACAAAAATGACAGTCATTTAACAAAAGTGTCTCATTCGGCAATGAGATCTCGCATACTCCCACTGCAACTGCATCCAAAGAGTCTCCACTCCCGAACCGCAACTGCATCTCTCCAGGCTTCAGTTTCCTACTTTCCTTCAGCACCTGCAACGAATTGCAAATGTGAATGGGACAAGCAGAATCTAAAATCCAGCTGGATGTAACGGCTTCACAAGCCAAAGATAAATCAATAACTGGAAAAATAAAAGTACCTGATGTAGAAGCTATATCTCTCCTCAGCTGGGCAAAGTAATCTGGACAGTTCCTCTTCCAGTGCCCGACCTTGCCGCAGTGGTGGCATTTGTCTTCAGCAGCCCTTTTGGGCTTAGCTATCTTCGCCTGCTGTTGAGGACCGAAGGTCTTCTTCTTCTTCCCTTTCTTCTTCTTTCCCTTGGACATTCCTTGGGAAGAAGCAGAGAGAGAAGTAGATCTAGGTGGGCGAGTCGGTACTCCCTTCTTCAGATCCTCTTTTGCCGTGAGCAACATCCTATGTAGCTCCTGGTAGGTGCAGACTGTCCTGTGCATGTTGAAGTACATCACAAACTGGCGGAATGAAGCTGGCAGAGAACCAAGAATGACACTTCTACCGAGAATGTCATTCAGGATGAGATTATGTTGCCTCAATTGATCGATCAAATCGATCATTTGAAGAACATGTGGGCTAACACTTTGCCCCTCATCCAGACGCGCATGGAACAGTTCCATGGCGACCTTGTGAACAATAACCTGTTCCTGGTTCTCGAACGATTGTCTAATCGCGTTATCATACTATAGGAATCTGATGTTCCATAGTATTGTTGCTTGAGTTTCGGAGAGAGCGAACTAAGGATATATGATTTAACCCTTAAATCATCATTCTTCCAAGCTTCAAAAACTTGGCGTTCCTCCTCCGAAGCATCCTCACCCACTGCAAGGGGTAAAGGACCCTCAAGAACATAACCCAACTTTTCGGAATCGAGGACAATCCTCAAATCCAATTCCCAGTCTGCAAAGTTCTCAGCGCCTTTCAGTTTGTTCGCATCTAACATACGCGCAAACTGGTTTGTGGATTGACCCGCCATCGCAAATCTATCATATAGATCACGAAAAACGGTTAGCAGAAATTAAGCAGTTTCATATAATATCAAAAGCATAAACTAGATCATGGATTTTTAATCTAATATGCCCCTCCCACTAAATCATGCAATACTGTAATCCCAAAACAGAATACAAATATTTAATAATTAAATTAAATATAAATAGTGAAAGGTGGATCCCGTGAATATATTTCAGCTCACAGCAGAGGCACGGTCTCGCCTACGTATATTCATCAGGTAGACAACTCATTTGTCAATCACTCAAAGTGACTCCTAAGTATCCGGTCCTGGCCGTTTCTCGTTGTCGCTGCGAAGGCAGGCCCACAAGGAGACGTACCAAGGTAATACTCGTCAATGATAAACTCAAGTTACTTACGTAATCCTGACAGCTAGGGCACGTTCAGAATTCCGCTTTACTTGAATTTATCTAGTATCAGATACATCCGGTATAAATAAATCTTTATCGGCTACACCCTCACAGCAGAGGCACGGTCTCGGATGTAGTCACAAAGAAGTATTCATAAACCGTATTGACAAGACGGACCATATAACATGCATCAAATACATAATTACATTAAAACCTTATTATAGGGATTTTCCGCTAAGTGTCATACACCCTAAATCTAATCAAATTAGTTCCTAATAAGCATGCATAAAGTCAAGAAAACATGATTAAACATTGATTCAATGAAAGCTAATCATATTAGGTGGCCTAGAATCAGACTTGCTCTGATACCATTTTGAAGGGGTTATTTAAGGGGGTTATCCGGTAACGCAGCGGAAGCGGTGAAAATCCGATTTTCAGATTTCAAAACTTTTTCTCGGATTAATTAAATAAACATATTTATTTAATATTCCAATAATCAAATTATGAAAATAAATTCAATAAAACAATTTTAAGTGAATTTACCGAAATACCCTTGCTTTGTATTTTTGTCCGTTTTAGTCCGAAATTGATCCAATCAATTTTGAATGATTCTAAATCATTTCTAAGATGAACTTATGATGTTCAAAACATCAAAAACACCAAAGCAACAAAAATCCCCAATTTCTTACACAAAGCCGTGAGCCCACTTGGTTCCAATTGACCATTTGGTCATTTCATGTCTCAAAACTCATCTAAATGAAATCCAATCAACATGAAACTTTGCATGCATCATATACACACCCAAATGCTCAACATATATGAAAACCCCCAAATTGGGAATTAGTTAAAAACCCTAATTTTTCAATTTCCTCAAATTGGACAAATTAGACCAAATACATTAAATCAATTGTTTCAATCATCAATCTTCCATCCAATTCAAGTCTCAACACAATGAAACAACTCAAGATCAAATCTAGGTCATTTAAGAGTGGGTCAACAACTCTAGATTAGCAACTTGTTTCATAAACCTTAAAAGAATCATTACAACTACAATAGTCACAAGTTTCCTTCACCATACATGCTCAACACTTCATCAAACTTCCATCAACAAAAACACAAAGAAATAAAGAAAGAAATAATCTAAGAACATCACATGTTGAAGCCTTGAACCTAAGGAACATATTCCTCTCTAATAGTAAGTTGGAAAACTTACTAAATTCCAAGCTATCTTTGATTTTTTCTTTCTTTTCTCAAGCTTTCTTTGCCTTTCTTCAATGGAGTTTATTTTGATAAAGTGTATTAGGTTAAGTGTATCATGAAATGAAAAAATTTATACTTGTTTCATTTGGCTTTGGCCGAAAATGGCTAAGACAAAAACAAGGAAATTTAATTTCAATTTCATTGGTCAACTTGGACAAATATCTTATAAACTACTTTATTAGATATTTATTTGGTCAACAAATGCAACTAATGTCATTTACTTTAAATATCCTAACATAAGATATTTATATTTTAATTAATTTAATCATTTAACAATTAAATAATTAATTAATTAATCAAATACAAATATATTAAATATATGTATAATATTTACATTAAATATTAAAAACATATATTCATTTAGGAAATAAGTCAAATAACTCATTTTGACTATTAATTAATGTGTATTTAAATTAATCAAGTATTAAATGTAAATACACAATAATTAAGGAAATGACTATCTAGTCTCTTTAGCATGTATCTTGCGTTTAACCATTAAACGACTTTATAAATAATCAATATTATTTATTTATGTTGCTCTAGTGCTCAACGAGTATGTTTCATTATTGAGACTCTCTAGGTTCAGGTATATCCGTCACGAAATCAAATTTCGTGTCCATAATCTATCCACCCGTAGATTATGACGATCACGGATAATCTCGCTGAACCATACAGGTCGAGGTCATCGCAAATGTATAATTCCTCCGTCACAGGTATCCGGATAAATCCCAGAGATATAGATGTAAACGTCAAATCTCTATCGGGATTATCCAGTCGACTATTCTATTAGCAATCTCAAAAGAATGTTTAGAACTAGCTTCTAAACTTACCACGGGCCCATGGTTTTATCTGATTGCTAATCATATGGACTACCTATGCTCTGGTACACAGAACTGACGGATCCTATCTTGATACACATAGGACACCCTGAGGATCTATCTACACCCAACGAACAGGCGGAGGTCTGATCTAAATAGATCGGTGACGTGACTGCCATCTAAGTGTAGAAGATGTCTCATGTGCCCACAATGGCATCTCAAGTCTAAGAATCACAAGTGCTACTCAACCCAAGAAGATTCTTATTGACGCTGGTGTACCATCCATTAAGAATCTTCGGTGAGTCGTTCAGTGTTTATCCGCTATAAACACCTACACGTCTATACTAGTCTCCAAGACTTATGGTTCATTGAGAAACCATTGGAATCATATATTCCAGTATACGACATGTACCGGTCTCAACGGGTTTACTATACTGACCAAGTAGTGTAAACCTTGACCAGGAACTGTCTGAGAATGACAACGTCATGATACGACTCAATGTCCGTTGCGACGCTTTTGCAACTGTACCATGACTAATCATTCTAAGGTCATTACGTCTTTACCATATAAAAGATTAGATTATATTATAGAAACTGCATATATTATTACTGATAATAACGTTTTACAGAAGTATTTAACAAAAATACAACCGGGAATTGGCGCTCTGAGCACCAACCCCTACAATTTTAAAACATGGCACCCAAAAAATGCTTTAAACCCCCCCAAAATCCATTCGAACGCGTTTGAGCCACCCTTGGGTTCGATCAGTCATAACAATACCTTACATTCAAGTTAGGAATGTGGTGATTGTGGTGAGCCTTGTACATAAAAATTTAGTGACATATTGTTAGACCTATCTCATTTTATATACTGACAAGTTTCTCAACCATTAGATTATCGTAGGGATCGTACTCTTATACGACGATTGGATTTAATACCAGCCAAAATCCAAATCAGTGAAGTGGGCCACTTTTTTATTTTAAACGATTTTACTCGTATCATTGTTTCAAACTTATATTTTCACGCTTTAGGGCGTTAGAAGAAATTATTTACAGTTACTTTATATAAAGTAGTTTTTTTAAGATAGTAAAGATTTTTAAAAGCATAGTTTACAAATTTCAAATTGAAGAATGATTTTTATGTTTTCGGGGCATGAGGTAAAACCTCACCCCAATATGTAACTTGAGATACAGTTGGAATTGACGAATTCAGAGGACATGTGCACATGTAGAGAGTCAGGATGACGGCTTAGGTTCGTGTACCTGGATTCTAGTAGTGGCTATGTCCAGTTGAGTCGTTTTCCTGGACATAGAGCTCTACGTTCAGTTGAGTCATTTTCCTGGGCGTAGGGCACCACCAGTTTCAGAGATGCTCAGTTGAGTCGTCTTCCTGGGCGTCACCAGTTTCAGAGACCCGGTTAAGTTGTTCCCGGACACGTCCAGTTGAGTCATTTTCCTGGACGTACAGCAGTTTTTAGTTTTTAGATTTCCAGCACATACTTTTCAGATCTTCAGCACAGAGTTTTCACAAATAAGATTCTAGAACTTAGTTTTTTTGGAAAACCATAGTTTCAAAATCAATTTTCAAAAAGATCGGGTTTGTTAAAGAGATTTCGAATGAAGTGATTTTTCTTAAAACCTTGTTTTGAAGATTTAATGTTTTGATTTGAGTTTTTCAGTTTCATGTCCACTCACTTAAATCGTATAGCGATCTAACCCCCACCCCAATTTTGTATCTTGCAGGTTTCTTGGAGGACGAGCTCGGGAGGACGGATACTGATGCAGTCACTAGGGCTGGAGTCCACCAGCACAGAGTCTGATAGCATTAGAGTCCAGTCAAAGTCAAAGTAAAAGTTGCATGTATACAGTGTAGTATAAGTCATTTTGAGTGTCTGTAAATGTTTATAAAAGAAAAGAATTTTTGAATATAAAGTTATGAGAAACAAAAGTATTTTAAGTTGAAAAGTCATGTTGTGGTCCTCATGCATGACATTGCATTTGAGTGTTTTAGAATCAGACGAAAAGCTAGAGGCTAATGGAGTTGGCACTGCTATCCCATGCCGATAACATCTCCCAGATCGGGGATGTTACAATATATTCAAATTCAAGCACACAAGCTCCTTGAAAACTTGTATATCATGTCTTTATTCTACTTTCTTTAAAACATGGACGCTAAGATAGGATTGAGGCGCTAGAGCATTTCAAGAACAAAGTCCATGACTTGACTTTCGAATATCCCCTCAAGAGTATGAAATTGCCTGTGAGAGTAGACAAAGAAAGTATGTGGAAAAGCACTACGAATGAGGCGATTAAGGGAGTAAGGAGACATAGTAAAATAGACTCCATTAACATGTGTCCTAAAGGCTCCTACAGTGTCTGTGGGTGTTGGTGTGAACACAGCAAGCAAAGGGCTTGCATGCACCATGCACTGGATGAAGCCAAAAGCCACCGAAAAGCAAGTTGAAAATTTTGGCAAGTTGACAGCATGCATTTGTCACCAGCTAAGAACACGTTTTGCCAAAGACGTGTGCACTGTAGCACACGTCTTTGGGGTTATAAAATGAGCCATTCATTCATAAATTGTTTTAGTATCCCAGAATCCCAAATGTGTGAGTAAAGATAGAGAGTAAAGTGGTGTGAGAGTTTTTTTGTTAAGCTTAGGGTTGTAAGCTTTGTAATTCTTTGTTTGTAATATAAAGAAGAATTTTCTCTCATTTCATCTCTATTATTGTGTGTTTAATCACAACAAGTGGTATCAGAGCTAAGGTTACTCGGAGGGATCCCGAAACTCGGTAACAGAGGTTCGGTTCAGAAAGTCGGTTCCGACGAAAGTTGTCGAAAATCGATTTTGAACATACCATCGGAATTTTCACGGCGAGACGAGCACGGTGGTATTTTTCGGCGATCGAACGGAGCTCTGGTTAACCCTCACGCGCCGCACGCGCCAACCAGTGAGCATCCCACGCGCCCGACGCGCTTCCACGCGCCAGCCGAAGGTTGAAGACGCTGAGTCAGTGCCACGTCAGCGTCCAGTCAGCGACCAGTCAGCAGATCAGTCATCTGCCACGTCATCAGCCAAGTCAGCGGTGCCTGGTAAATTTCAGATAGGTCCATGAACTTTCTGGAAATTACAATTGAGCCCCTATACTTTCAAAAAATTTCAATTTAGTCCATGAACTTTTTGGAAATTTCAATTTAGTCCCTGAACTTTTCCGTAATTGCACTTTGGCCCCAGAACTTTTGGAAATTGCACTTTGACCCCTGTAATTTCTGGAATTTGCAATTTGGTCCCTGTGTCGGATTTTGACAAACGAAGTGTCATTTCCACCATTTTCGACCATTCCAGACGCAACGGTGAGGTCCGTTTTTTGAAATTCTGCTTAGAATTTTTATGATGGAAGGGGCAACGGAAAAATGGTTTTGTTAACCATTACAAATTATTTCACATGGAGAGGAAGGATGAAAGACCTTCTGTATGTGAAGGACTATGATGGATCGGTATTTCTGGAGCAGAAACCAGGAGGAATAACCGATGAGAAGTGGGCTAATCTTCACCCGAAAACATGCAGTACTATTCGTTAGTGGATCGACGATAGTATCGTCAACCATGTCAGTGAAGAAACAAATGCACGTGTTTTATGGAGAAAGCTGGAGGAGCTTTTCCGAGCAAAGACTGGAAACAACAAGCTGTACTACATCAAGAAGATGATGGGGTTGAAATACCAAGAAGGTACAGTTGTGGCGGACCATATCAACGATTTCCTCGGAACAATGAAAGAACTGTCTGGATTGGGCATAGACTTCGGTGATGAGGTAAATAGCCTAATACTCCTTAATACGTTACCAGAATCTTGGGAAACGTTCAGATCTATGGTGATCAATTCAGCCGCAGATGGGAAAGTCACTATGGAGATGGCAAAGACCATGATCTTCGAGGAAGAAAAGAGGACGGGAATGAAGGAGTCAGCATCAGCCTCAACCTCAGAAGCTCTAGTGACAGAAAAGAACACTAGAATGGGGAGGAGTAAAAGTCGAGGCCCAGGTAAATCAGACAAGAACCAGGGGAAATCAAGAACTAGAGATATTGAGTGCTATCACTGCAAAAAGAAAGGCCATATGAAGCGGGATTGCTACAAACTGAAGAACGAGCAGTCCAGGAGAGATGGCTACTCTAATCAAGAAAGAGTTGCCACTACCACCGAAAAGACCTCCAAAGAATTCCATATTATGTATGAAGAAGATGTTGTGAATCTTGCCAGCCACGAGACCAGTTGGGTGATAGATAGTGGCGCCTCCATACACGCCACATCTCGCAGAGACTTTTTTTCATCTTACACACCAGGGGACTACGGTGCTGTAAGGATGGGGAATGACGGACAGTCCAAAGCCGTCGGTATTGGAGACATCTGCCTTGAAACAGAGAACGGGACAAGGCTAGTGTTGAAGGGAGTCAAGGACATCCAGATATCCGGTTAAACCTGATCTCAACAGGCAAGCTGGATGATGAAGGTTTCTGCAGCACCTTTAGTGACGGCACCTGGAAGCTAACTAAAGGATCAATGGTCATGGCACGAGGTAAGAAAGATTCAACTCTGTATTTGATGCATGCTAAGCTTTCAAATAGTAGCATAAATACAGTCAACAGCAATGAGGCAGCCGAGCTGTGGCACAAAAAGCTCGGTCACATGAGTCAAACGGGGATGGAGATACTACGCAGGAGGAATGTTCTTCCCGAATTGAAGAACTCACACTTACGGAAGTGTGAACACTGCATGGCTGGAAAATAGAATATAGTGTCCTTCCAGAGCTCCCCGCCTCAACGGAAACCGGAGGTACTTGACCTCATACATTCAGATGTATGTGGTCCGATGCAGACAAGAACACTTGGTGGGTCACTGTATTTTGTGACATTCATTGATGATCATTCAAGGAAGATCTGGGCATACACCTTGAAGAGAAAAGATCAAGTGTTGGGAGTGTTTAAAGAGTTTCACGCCCTGGTGGAGAGAGAAACCGGTAAGAAACTCAAATGCATCAGAATAGACAATGGTGGAGAATACAGAGGTCCGTTTGATCAGTACTGCAAGATGCAAGGAATCCGACATCAAACGACACCTCCGAAGACACCTCAGCTGAATGGCCTAGCTGAGAGGATGAACAGAACCTTATGCGAAAGGGTCAGAAGCTTGATGTCACAAGCCAAGCTGCCGAAGACATTTTTGGAGGAGGCACTCAACACAGCAGTACATGTTTTGAACATGTCCCCAGCGGTCGCACTGAAAGGTAATGTTCCTAACCAAGCCTGGACAGGTAAAGAAGTGTCTTATGAACACTTGCATGTCTTTGGGTGCAAAGCTTTTGTACACATCCCAAAGGACGAGAGATCCAAGCTTGATGCAAAGACGCGACAGTGTGTCTTTATTGGCTATGGTCAGGATGATTTCGGCTACAAATTGTATGATCCTGTGGAGAAGAAGATCGTCAGGAGCCGAGATGTTGTCTTTGTTGAAGACCAGACCATAGAAGATATCCGGAAGGAGATGAAGACAATGCCCCAGCAATACAGAGATGTGAATCCAGAACCTCACACACCGGTGCCAGTACGAGTTGAAGATGAGGTTCCCAGACAGGACGGTACAGGTGATGAAGCTCCCAGATATGATGATCATGATCAACCACCAGTACCAGAAGCTACACCAACAGTTCCACAGAGAATGTCTGACAGAGAGAGGCGACCTTCAACCAAATACTCTACATATGAGTATGTGTTGTTTACTGACGGGGGAGAACCCGAGAGCTACAAGGAGGCTGTGGAAACGGAAGACAGAGAAAAGTGGGAGGAAGCCATGCAAGATGAGATGAAATCTTTGCATGACAATCACACTTTTGAGTTGGTGAAATTGCCAAGAGGTAAACGGGCTTTGAAGAATAAATGGGTGTACAGGGTGAAGCAACAGGAGCATACTTCACAACCCCAGTACAAAGCCAGACTAATTGTCAAGGGATTCAATCAGAGAAAAGTCATTGACTTCGATGAAATCTTCTCTCCAGTTGTGAAGATGTCATCCATCAGAGTGGTACTCAGCTTAGCAGCAAGCCTCGACCTGGAAGTTGAGCAGATGGATGTCAAGACCGCATTTCTTCACGGAGATCTGGAAGAAGAAATTTACATGGAGCAACCAGAAGGCTTCAGAGTCAGAGGGAAAGAGGACTATGTGTGCAGACTCAGGAAAAGCCTCTACGGTTTGAAACAGGCACAGAGACAGTGGTACGTGAAGTTTGAGTCAGTTATGGGGGAGCAGGGATACAAGAAGACCACTTCAGATCATTGTGTTTTCGTTCAGAAGTTTTCTGACGATGACTTTATCATCTTACTGTTATATGTAGATGATATGTTGATAGTTGGCCGGAATCAATCGAGGATTGATAATTTGAAGCAGCAACTGAGCAAGTCTTTTGAGATGAAAGACTTGGGGCCAGCTAAACAGATTCTTGGCATCAGGATCGGCCGTGATCGGAAAGCCAAGAAGTTATACTTGTCACGGGAGGAGTACATCGAGAAGGTACTTCAGAGATTCCAGATGGACAAGGCTAAAGCGGTTAGCACTCTTCTTGCTACCCACTTTAGATTGAGTACACAGCAGAGTCCCTCTACTAAGACAGGGAAGGAAGAAATGAAACAGGTTCCATACACCTCAGCAGTGGGAAGTCTTATATATGCCATGGTGTGCACGAGGCCAGACTTAGCACACGCAGTTGGATTGGTCAGCCGATTTATGTCAAACTCAGGACGGGAACACTGGAATGCGATCAAATGGATCATGCTGTATCTACGAGGCACATCCAAAATGAGGTTATGTTTTGGAAGCAGTGAACCAGTGTTGATAGGCTACACCGATTCAGATATGGCAGGAGATGTGGATACCCGAAAGTCTACTTCGAGGTATCTGATTACTCTCTCAGGAGGAGCTGTGGCATGGTAGTCAAGGTTGCAGAGGTGTGTTGCACTTTCTACAACAGAGGCAGAATTCATTGCAGTGACAGAAGCTTGCAAGGAATTGCTGTGGATGAAGACATTCATCCAGGAATTGGGTTTCAAGCAGGACAAGTACATTTTATACTGAGATAGTCAGAGTGCTATCTATCTCGGTAAAAATTCCATCTTTCATTCGAGGTCAAAACATATCGATGTGAGGTATCACTGGATACGGGACATCCTGAGCTCAAGGCTGTTAGAACTCAGGAAAATTCACACCGACGACAACGGTGTCGATATGTTCACGAAGGTTTTACCGAATGAGAAGCTTGAAATATGTCGTGCCATAGCCGGGATGACAAAACTCTCCACATAGTCAGAGTGGGGAGATTCAGAGAACTACGATTGGCTTGATCCCAACTCAGGGTACGTAGGCAGTCATACAGATGCAGCCAGGGGAGGATCCTTTGGAGGATCCGGTTTGGATGATTGATGGTCGGCTCAGATTTTGGGGAAATCTTCGCCGAGGGGGAGATTGTTGGTGTGAACACAGCAAGCAAAGGGCTTGCATGCACCATGCACTGGATGAAGCCAAAAGCCACCGAAAAGCAAGTTGAAAATTTTGGCAAGTTGACAGCATGCATTTGTCACCAGCTAAGAACACGTTTTTCCAAAGACGTGTGCACTGTAGCACACGTCTTTGGGGTTATAAAATGAGCCATTCATTCATAAATTGTTTTAGTATCCCAGAATCCCAAATGTGTGAGTAAAGATAGAGAGTAAAGTGGCGTGAGAGTTTTTTGTTAAGTTTAGGGTTGTAAGCTTGTAATTCTTTGTTTGTAATATAAAGAAGAATTTTCTCTCATTTAATCTCTATTATTGAGTTTTTAATCACAACAAGAGTGGGATACTTCATTTTTGAGTAAAAGACTCGGACAAAGTGAGGAAAAATTGGCTTATTAATTTGAAACTAATGGCCTAAAATATGTCGGATTAAAATCTCAACACAAATAAATTCTTCCAATTCAGTTATATTACAACAAAACATTTTCGAAAGCACTTTATTTTTTATATGATGATTATACTCATCAACTTGAATGGAGTTTTGAAAATATTGATTGGGGTCAAAATCAAAATCCATTTTTAAAAATAAAAAATGTGTTTGAGTAAACCTTAGAAATTGGGGTTTTTCAAAATAGATATAAATTTTGATGCAAAATGATTGATAGAAATGGCTCTAAGCCTCTAAATACGTCCTAGAATGATTTAAAATAATCCATTTTATCAAAAATAACAAATCAAAATACAAATCGCATGAAATTAGAACCTAGGGTTTTAAGCGAAATTTCTAAGATTCTAAGATTAATAGATATAATAGAAACAAAAGAGAAGTTAGAAGCACTAAGATTTACCTTAGAAACGACAATAACACAATTAGAGAGGCTTAGATGAGAGTTTTGGAACGAAAAATGAAGAAAATAAGTCTCGACTTGTTCATATACATGGAACCGGTATGCGTCACTTAGGACACTAGTATACCAGTGTCTAGACCGATAAGCACGTTTGGAGACCGATATAATGGCTCAAGAGATAGTGCAAAATGAGATTTTCACAGAATCTTTACAAGTTGGCCCCAATTTTTTTTTTAGCTAATGTAATGTCTTATACAAGTTATGAATTAGCTTAAAGAGATGTACAAATTCTCATAGCATACAAAGATGAACTATCAAAAACACATCATGTTCAAACATATAATAAAAAATAGGCAACCAAGACCTATTTCAACCATTCAATGCAATTACGTCTAATTCCCTTTTAATTCTTGTGAAACTTTCATCTAGAATGGGTTTGGTAAAAATACTCGGTAATTGTTAATTGGTTGGAACAAAATCAAATACAGCATCCCATTTGCTAACATGATCTCTGAGGAAGTGATGACTTATATCTATGTGTTTGGCCTTATAGTGTAATATTGAGTTTTTGGACAAGTTTATGGCACTTGTATTGTCACATAAGACAAGACGCTTCTCAAAAATGACCCTATAGTCTCTAAATGTGTGTTGCATCCAGAACATTTGAGCACAACAACTACCTGTCGTAATATATTCAGCTTCGGTAATAGAAATGGCAACACTATTTTGTTTCTTCTTAAACCAAGAGACAAGACAATTTCTCAAATTATGACAAGTGCCATTTGTACTTTTTCTATTTAGTGTACACCCGCCAAAATCGGCATCAGTATAGCTAACCAAATCAAAAGCTACACCTTTTGGGTACGAAAGTCTCAAATCTATTATTCCCGAGAGATATATCAAAATTCATTTTACAACACTGAGGTGAGTTTCACGAGGACTAAATTGGAATCTAGCACACATATAAATACTAAACATGATATCGGGTCTACTAGCAGTTAAGTATAGTAAAGATCTGATCATACCTCGATATTGTTTAATGTATATGGGTTTACCTTCCTCATTTTTGTCAAGCTTCAAAGTAGAGCTCGTATAAGTTGAATGATACTTGCTTGACTCCATTCCAAATTTCTTGAGTAGCTCTTTGATGTATTTTGTTTGATTAATGAGCACTCCATCTTTTCTTTGATCAGTTTGCAATCCTAGGAAAAACTTGATGTTCTCCCAACATGTTCATTTCAAATTCACTACTTATACACTTAGAAAATTCTTCACACGAAGAAGGGATAGTAACACCAAAAATAATATCATAAACATAAATTTGCACTACAATCATGTTGTTATGCTTATGTTTTATGAAAAGTATCGTATCAACCTTCCCCATGACAAAACCATTTTATAAGAGAAAAGAGCTAAGCCTACCATACCAAACTCTAAGAACTTCAATCCATAAAGTTCTTCGGATGATTGGGTAAATCAAGATTTTCAATCGGGAGGTTGTTCAACGTAAACTTCCTTCATAATATACCCATTAAGGAAAACACTTTTCACATCCATTTGATAAAGAGTAAAGTTTTTATGACAAGCAAAATTTAAAAGGATGCGTATATATTCAAGTCTTGCTATATGGGTAAAATTTTCATCATAATCTATTTCTTCTTCTTGGTTGTAACCTTAAGCCACTAATCTATCTTTATTTCTAACAACCAAGAGCGACTCATCAAGTTTGTTTCTAAAAATTTATTTTTTTCTAATAACACTTTGATGAATAGGTCTAAGAATTAGATGCCATACGTTATTTCTTTCAAATTGATTTAGTTCTTCTTATATGATTATGATCATCTTTTTTCGGATTCAATAAAACTTTTGGGTTCAATTTGAGATATAAATGCAAAGTGGTTACAATAATTTTTGAGTGTGTGCTTATTGAAAATTTTCTCAGATGGACCTTCTATAATTAAATCCTTAGGATGAGATTTCATAATTTTAGCATATTTGGTTTCCTTAGGAAGAGATGGAGAGTTATCACATTGATCTTGTTGAGGATGCTCATTATTACCTTCACGTTGTACATGATCCTCAACTTGCAAGTGGTCATTGAGATTATTTAAGTATAAAGCATTCATTTGCTTTCCCTAATGATCTGCATCATCATCATCATCATCTCTCCTATCAAGAGCTTTCTTGTTAAATGAAGAGTTGTTAGTTTCATCAAAAGTTACATGCATAGAATCTTCAACTACCATTATCCTTTTATAGTAAACTCTATATGCTTTGCTAGATGCAGAATATCCTAGAAAAATTCCAATATAAGATTTAGAATCAAACTTTCCTATGGTATCCTTTGTGTTCAAAATAAAAACTTTACACTCAAAAACTTTGAAAAATGAAATGTTTTATTTCCTACCTTTTCATAACTCATATGGAGTTTTGTCAAGGCCTTTTCTCATTACCACTCTATTGGTCACAAAACATACGGTGTTAACCACTTCGGATCAAAATACTATGGTAAGTGATATTCATGAAGCATTATCCTAGCCATTTTTTTGCAAGAATCTAATTTTTTTACTCAATAATCCCATTTTGTTGAGGTGTCCTAGGACAAGAGAAGTGATGTTTTATGTCCTATGCAAAAACATTCAAAAGATTGATTTTTAAATTCTCACTTATGATCACTTCCTATGCAAAATAATTTTAGAATCTTATTCATTTTAAATTTGTTTACAAAGTTTTGTGAATGACTTTAAAGTATCATATTTATGAGCCAAGAAGAAAACTCATATAAATCTAGAGTAATCATCAACTATTACAAATACATAGTTTTTGCAACAAAACTTATAGTTCTAGATAGTCCAAATAAGTCCATATGTAATAGTTATAGAGGTTTTGAAGAAGAGAAATCATTTTTAGTTTTGAAAGAATTTTTTGTTTGTTTTCTATATGAACAATGTTCACAAACTTGATCTTTTACAAAATTTAACTTAGAAAATCATTTTACTAAATTCGTTTTGAAAATGGTAGAAATCAATTTCATATGTGCATGACCTAATCTCCTATGCCAAATCCAAGAATTATCTTTTATAGCACTCAAACATTTCTCATGATACTTCAATGTCAATCAAATAAACATTTTGATTTATATGACCTAGAAACAATATATCATGTGATCTACTATCATTAATCCTACATTTTGATAAATCAAATTCAACCACATATTATTTGTCATATAATTGACTAATATTTAGAAAATTATGTTTAAGGTCATCAACAAGTAAAATATTTTCAATCATGGTGGTGGAAACGGTACCAATGTTTCCATAACCAAGGATTTTACTTTTACTGTTATCATCAAATGTGATAGATCTACCATCATGTGCCTTGAGCATCCATTATCGATGAACCATTTTTCCTTGGTCTTCTTATTCTTCACAAATTCGAGAAAAATCATAAACTTTTAGGTACCCAAACTTTCTTGGGTTATTGGGGATTAGTCTTAGTTTCTTTCAGAACCCATCCAATATTAACATTGGCCTTTTTCTACATGCAATCATATATTTTATGTCATTTCTTATTGCATGCATGACACATAGCATGGGCATCACTATAAGTATGTGTATATGCTAAGATGGAAGTTTTAACAAAATAATTTTTCGAATATTTTTGTTTGATGTAAGACATATATCTCAGTCCTTTTTTATTAAATACACATCTTTGGGAACCAATTAATATTTTGAAATTCTTTTCTCCCAAAGTAAATTTAGTTACAATGTTATGAAAATCTACAACCTTTTTTATTTAATGCATCATTTTCTTCTTTTAAAGATTTGAAATCATAAGTTGTTGAACTAGATGGTATGTATAAATTATTTTTTTTCCTAATTTCATATTTTTCATCTTTTAAGCATATAATTTCATTTTCATGTATTTTATCTTTCTCAACTAAGGATGTGTGGGCATGTATTAATGATGAATCCTCTTTTTTAAGTGACTTGTGATTCTTCTTTAATATGACATGCAATTCATTAAAAGTATTAAGTAATTCTTCATATTCAGAAGAGTTGTGTGCCTTTTCATCTTCAATCTCATCCAAAAGATTATCATCTTCAATGGCCATAAACGCAAGGTTGCTCATTTCTTTTCTATTTTCCCCATACAATGAGCTTGGGTCACTATCACTCCAAGTTGCTTTCATTGCCTTCTTCTTGGATTTGTTCTTGAATTTATTCATAAGACAATCTACAACTTTGTGGCCTAACTTATTGCATTTAGAACATGTGATTTGTTTCTTCTTATGCTTCCATATAATATGATACTCTTTCTTTCCCTTTTTTAAAAATTTACCTTTGTTAAACTTCTTGTACTTGAAGAACTTCTTCAAATTGCTTGTTAAGAGAGCCAAATCCCCATCATCATTATCACTAACATCATTAGAACACTCATAATCATCCTTCCTCACAATATTTTTAAGAGCCAAATTCTTTCTTTTTCTATTTTCTTCTTCTTCTCTTAAATATTTATTGATTTCTATCTCAAATTACAATAATTTTCTCACCAAGTCATCTAATTATACTGTGTTGACATCCTTGGATTCTTTGATGGTAGCAGTGCACATCCTATACTCTTTAGGGAGAGACCTAAGAACCTTTTTAACTTGATCACTTGTACTAATATTTTTCCCGAAAGCACTTAGTTGATTAACAATCATAATGAATCTATAAATCATACCCTTAACGTCTTCACCAGTAACTATTTTGAAATTATCCAAGTCGCATATGAACCGGTTGATCTTGGGTTCTTTGATTTCGTTTGTTCTTTCATTTACAATTTCAAATGACTTCCATAGGTCGAAAGCATTGCCAAATTCTAGAAATTTATTGATTTGACTTTTATCCATTGCACAGTATAGATAGTTGAAAGCCTTTGCATTTATTAAGAATTCCAGATATTCTTCTCTAGTCTATTCTAACTAGAGTTTTGGTACTTCCTCACCATTTTTATCTCTCTTCATTAGAACTTTTGGTCATTTGGTAACGACAAGGTATGCATCCACATCTACAGCAATGAGTTAGTTTAGCATCATTGTCTTCCAATATGTGTAGTCAGTTCCGATGTAGAGTGGAGGTCTAGTTATTGAAGCTCATTTGGAAAAGTTTGTTGTGTTGCTTGTAGCGACCATGATATATTCTTGAATGATTAAGTCTAACACGTTATATCCAAGATGGGGTAAATTGAGTAATTAAAAAAATCAAAAATTTAAATTCTTTACAATTTTAAGCTATATATAAGGTAGCTTTACCAACTAATGTAATTAACATATATATAATATGAATAGAATTGCAAAATAAAAGAGATAATGAGAAGAAATGCAAAACCGATTTTATAGTTGTTCGGCCAATTCGCTTGCCTACGTCCATTATCTTCAAGTGTCACTTGAAGGTTTCACTAAGTTTCAATAACTTCTTACAATCAGATGTCTTTCTTCCAAGGTTCATTTAAACCTTTACAACAAACTTTTCCTTGAGAGTATTCATAAACTCACACAAGGAAATCTCACAAGTGTTTGAATAGTATGAGTTTTAAAATAATTTGAGAAATCACAAAAGATTACAATAAAGATTGAATTGGAGTATCTCAATCCAAATGAATCTAAGTTCACTAAGATGAATATGAAGAAGAAAGAATGAGTTTTTCAATTTTGAGAGTAAAAGATGTTGAAGATTTGTAAACTCTCTTTTATTATGTTTGAAACTTTTCAAGAGTATGCAAAAGATGTATGAAACTGTTGGTTTTCTCTGTATGTGTTCTCCTATGAAAAATGAATTTTAAGCCTCAATTTATAGGCTCAAAACTTGAAAGATCTGTTATACAGTGAAGGGATCGATATGCTGATCTGACACTTCAAACAACTCCTAGAAATTTGACAGTTGGGCATTCAAACAAAAGACTGACCGGTACGGTCACCATTATGGACATCGGTATATATTGTCTCGATTCTAGAATGTATGCAAAACATTTAGTTTCACGGGTATAGTACCGATATGCCGGTTCAAGGGAAGGATTTCTCTGTTTTGTCCGATATTTGACCGATTTCTAGGTTCTTCTTGGTCAGCCATCGGTATGCCGGTTCTAGAGGCTAGGTTTTAATGATCAGTAACCGGTATGCCGAGTCCAGAAGCTGGATTTCATTATCCCAGTCACCGGTATACTAGTATAGAGACCGATATGACGGTTCCAGAGCATTGAACAGGGTAAAATGATTTAATGCTTTTGTGTGTTTGACCTTAAATGCTCTATATGAATATACATGAGTCCTAAGAGTTTAGAAACACTTGAATAATAATTCACTTTCATTGAGATTTCTAAACTTCGAGGCTTTTGTGATTGCAGCATTTAGCGTCATCTTCGTAGACACTTTGCTTTGAAATCATTTCGGTTCTGCTATGAAAATACTTCATCGAAATTGTGAGTATTGCAACATCAAAAGTCTTATAATTTCCCTTATGACACGCTCAAAAAGTGATTTTTTACTCTCAAGTATAAGAGTGTTGAAGTAATAAAATAACTCAGTAAGTCTGGGGTCGATCCACAGGGAATAGATTTAGTATGATAAAGTAATAATAAGAGCGAAAAGAAAAAGATTTGATTCGTTTGAAGTTGTTTGGAGAATTTGAATTAGATGATAACAATAAGATAAAATACTGGGGTTATGGGATCCACCTTTAATATTTTAAATTAAGAAATCTCACTTTTTATAATATATAAATTGTCATTATTACCCAATTAATTTACTTCGGGAATTAACTATGCCAAAACATATAAAACCGGCCATAAAGGCGGTAGTCATTTCTGTCGATAATTAGTCCTGCCAAGGTACTAAATATGCCAAAACATGTAAAACCAGCCATAAAGGTGGTGATATTATTTGTCTATAACAAGTCCAGTTAGGTACTCAATTATGCCAAATATATAAAACCAGTCATATAAGTGGTAGCAAAGTTTTTCAATAGTTTATCCAAATCTCATTTAATTATTAATCTTTAGATTACAATTCATATATTATAATATAAGTGAGATTAATCTAAATTTTAATAACAAAAGTTTCACCCATTACCCCAGCAGAAAGAAATTAGCTACTCATATTGTAATTAAAAACACACCTAATTTTATTACTAGAAGAAAAAAAATATAAGAAAGCTTTTAAAAAATAAAATACACAAGAGCTAGAAATCCATAAATTTTAAGAGAAAACTATGGAATCTAGGCAGAGAAAAATGAGGTGCAGAGAACCTCTATTTATAGTTGAATTTGGAAATTGCTTCCACTAATTTCTCCACCAATGTCTCCACCAAACATGCCACCAAATACTTCACCAAATACTCCACATGTTTGGTGGAGAAATTGACAAATATTTTTTTTTCCTTTTTTTAAGATTTGATATTTAACACACTTTGGATTCTTCACTTTCGGTCTTGAAAACTTCAGAATTAGAAACGCTTGTGAACAGTAAAGTTGTATATCTTTGAGTCTTCTTTCATCTGGAAATGGAATGACTTCAATTCGATATCGGAGTAAAATGTTATGGCCAAAATACGAACATTGTACATGTTTGAAATTTCCGAAGTTGTACATTGTTAGAACGCCCTATTAAATTTCTGGCCTCCAAAATCCAGTTATCAAGTCCATTTTTATAAATATGCATCTAAAGTATTATTTCACCTACACAAAATATAAAAATCACAATAAACATAAATATAATTATTATTTAACAAATTTGCTTAATTAAGGGGATTAATGAAACTATAAGTGTAAAATGATTAATTTTTCTTTTAATAAATGTGCAGTTTTTAGTGTTCATCACACCCCCCCCCCCCAATCAGCTTATTACTAGTCCCTAGTAATTTAAGTGAAAAAAAGCTTTAAGAATATAAATTCTCATCCAAATTAATAATTGTTCTTTCTTTCTAAATGATCAAATAAATAAATTCTTCTAACTTGTTACCCTTCTTCCATACACACATAAAACAATGTATTAATCAATTCATTATGTCCACAATATTCACAGTTCTCGTTGAAAAGAGAGTAATATTTTTCTCCTAAAATTTTATTAGAGTTCACACACTTTGATAATGAAAGTTTATTTATAAATACAAAAATAATTTTTTTTTTTAAATAATGATGCATCTTCAATCCTCGTAACGAGCTTTAGGCCAGTGACTCCCAAACTAGTTGGCTTTAGGGCACTAGGTGTTAAGACATCCCTACGAACTTAATTGCTCGGATCTCAGATATTAAAAAGAAAAAGCGTCTGATTTTCTTAAGCTTTCTCTTTAACCCATGTAACGAGCTTTGGGTCAGTGACTCCCAAACCAGTTGGCCTTACGACACTAAGTGTTAAAACACCTCTACATATTTAATTGCTTGAGTTAGAGAGGCTACGAAATCGAACTTATTCACACATTTTTTTCTTATTTCTTACAAACTCAAGCTCTATCGTTTTATGAGAACAATCACTTCTTACTGAGGCAAGATGTCCGGCTACTAAGTAAGAGCATGGTTAGATTTTTTTTCATAAAAATACTAATTCCACTGCCTTTAGGTTCTACCTCCAACAAACTAGGGAACTGAATATTACAAAATTTCCACTTACAACCTATATTTATATGTTACCGTGTATATTGATAATACATGTCAGATGAGCATATGAAGATCAAATTTAATCAATATTATGGAGAATTCACAAATTTAAATGATTCAAAAAGAAAGGAACAAAAATAACTTGTTACGAATTTTTTTGAGATATGTCTCAGGAGCGAAAACTCCTTACACAGCCACCTCTGAAAACCAATTCCATTTGGTTAGTCAAAAATTTATTGTTAGTTTGTGTGTAGTTTGAAAACACAAAAGAAAATCAAAGCAAAATATTTTTTTTTACACACAAAATAACAACAAAGTAAAAACAACATAATAAAAAATTAAACACAATGATGAAACATAAAACAAAAACTTACTAGTCAATTATCCCATCCCCCAACCAAATTGAGACATTGTCCCCAATGTCTGAATAAGTAGAAGCAGATATTAGAAGACATTACCTGGTTAGTGTGGAATTGACAATTGAATCTATGACTAAAAAAAAGATTACAAATTAAGATCCAGGTTTACTCTACGCTTCTTGCCACGATCGTTATCAGACCAGTTCAACTTGGAAAGAATATGATCAATTTTTTGGTTTATAAGGTAAGAGTTGGTCAATTAAATTATCAGCTTTTCTTACAGTTATGAAGATATTTTTTACCGATGTTGAAATAAACCCATTTCTTCTGGCATCTTCAAGAAATATAAAAAGAAAATAAAAAAAATCCAGTCCAATGGGTTTTTGGTGAATGTTCAAGTTCGCCCATGACGCAACTGTGAATATTTCTTCCAACGTGCCAAGGTCACCTGGTAAATCAATAAAAGCGTCAGCATGATTGATCATTTCAGTAAGTCTTTCAGACATACCTGAAACAATGCATTCCTCCATTTGATTTTCCGATGAGGTTTTTATCTACCAAAGGTTTTGGAATGATCCCCAAAACTTGACTAACACCTTCTTGCACGGCCTTTGACACACATCCCATCAATCCAAGATTGCTACTGCCATATACTAAGTGCATGTTTCTTTCTGCCATAACTCTACCCAATTCTTTTGCAGCCTCAACAAATTATGGTTTAGTTCCAGAGCTAGTTCCATAAAACACACAGATATTAGTGACTCATCTTCTTGAAGTTGTCTACATTTTTGTTCTCTCTTATCTGAATATGTTGAAGAGAAGAATGAAGAGCTGAATTTATAGATCCTAAAAAGGTAAGTAATAAATGCACTAGTACCTGCGAAATGACAATTGTCAGATGAATAATAAAATAGATCGTGAAAGTCAAAAAGTTTAGATACTATCGGTGAAAATTAAAGTAAAGGAAATCAAAATAATAAATTAAAGTAAACCAAAACAATAATTGAAACAATATGTATAGATTTTGGTGATCGTGGTTGACATCTTGAAGCCAGACAGGATGTCTCTCCGAACTCTTCAGGCTATGTTTTTTTCTTCTATGGAGAACTAATCTCCTTGGCAAAGTTAGGGATGAACTCTTGTAATTGACTTCTTATATTTATGTTTTTTATTCCTGAATGTTCATCAACATTTAATACAATTGATATCTTGTTGTTCTTTATTATCTTTTGATTTATAATCCAGAGATTGTGTTTTACCGATTTTCATATATGAATAGTCATGTTTTTTCTATGTGTGATTGGGGAACCTAGTTGTGACTGGTATTGTTGTTTTATGAGTTAATCTTCTGCTGCAATATTATATGTGGGTATATTGTCGATGTTAGATAGGTCATAATGATAACATAGTGTGTTGTTAACATAGAGAAAGCAATTCATCAGTTACCTTAGAATTTAATATGTTTTGAATTGAAATATCTTCATATTGTTGGTTTGGGATGTGAAACCCTCAATTGAGTAATAAAAGGAATCAACTACTGAATATAGGAATTTGATACAAGACGGATTCCCAACGCTTTGCTGCTTTTCTCTATTGATAACTCTTACGTATTTTTCCATAGTTCTTATTTTACACTACCAATTAAATCATTTTTCTTTAATTATGTTATTGCAAACATTTTCTTTAAGTGAATTAGTTCTTTGTAAACATTTCTCTGAGGAATTGACACTTCAACTATACAGTGATAACCGCAAGTATTTTTTAGGCGTAATTAAATTTTGGCGCCGTTGCCAGGGAGACGGTGTACAATCAAAAGGAGCAGGTTTGCATGGTCAACAGCAAAGCGGTAACTTCGTTCCATCTTTACTTTTTATTTATTTATTTTATTTCAGTTTTAGCTTTAGTTTAAATTTTAATTTTTAGCTTTAATTTTTTATTCTGTTTCTTGTTTTTATTCTTGTTTGAGTGCATGCCTAGACTTAGGGATCGATTTGGTAGATTTGTTAGAATTGAAGAGGAAGATTCTAATTTAGAAAGTTTGTTTGATCACCTTTTTGCCACACCATCTACATCTAGCACACACAACATGAGTGATTACGAGAGGCCACCCATTAAGTCTCTTGAGGAGTACCTTCATCCCACTTGCAAAACTACACCATCATGCATAATGTTTCATCCTAATGGACCGCATATAGACTTTAAACCTGGAATGATACAGCATTTCTCAACCTTTTACGGTTTGGAGAATGAGAACCTTTATGTGCATATTAGGGAGTTTAAAGAGGTTGTAGCAACCTTTCATGACCGATTTGGGACTACAGACACAATTAGGCTTAAGTTCTTCCCTTTTTCCTTTAAGGATAGAGCTAAAAGCTGGTTATATTCTTTGAGACATCGTTCAATAGGATCATGGGGTGAGATTACACAAGCATTTTTCAATAAATACTTCCTGCACCATAAGACTAATGCTTTGAAAAGACAGATCTCTACCTTCTCCCAGAAAGACAGTGAAACCCTTTATCAAACTTGGGAGAGGTTTAAAGAGTTATTAGCTAGTTTTCCTCACCATGGGTATGAGAGTTGGCGCTTAGTGAGTTACTTTTATGACGGTCTAACCCTTAGAGAGCGTCAATTCATTGAGACAATGTGCAATGGTGAATTTATCCGAAAGAACCCTGATGAGGCATTAGAGTACTTAAATGACCTAGCCGAGAAATCTCACACTTGGACTGGACCTAATGCCATGGATACCACTGATAGGACATGTCCCTCTCCTTCTAGCGGAGGCATACACCACTTTAAGGAAGAGGATAATCTTAGTGTTGGGAAATCTCTAAGTCCCGATGATCGATTAAAGCGATGAAACAAAGTGCGAATACACGAGGAAGTTGCGGAATACTTACATCAATTGGTTGAGGCGATGCGAGGAGCAACAAAACTTCAAGCTTTTCCCTCCTAGGTGTCTCGGCAGTAGCAGTTTTTGATGCTCTAATTTTCGGCCATGGATGGTCCACCAAGCTCCAAGCTTTGTGTTGAAATTCTATGCTCACATGTGTGGTTCCCTATCACCTTCGCGTGACCCCGAATGTGTGCTAGCACTTAGGAATTTTGCCACAAAATTCCTTAGTTTCTCCTTGTTATTTTCGGTGAAACCAGAAAACAGAAGAGTAAAAACTGCCCATTGGGCGTAAGAGAGAAGAGAGGAGATGAGAGAGATAGTTGTTTTGGTTGGAGGCAAAAATGTGTATCTAATACACTTTTTCAATTTCTAAATTCATTTACATTTTTTCTTTTCCAAAAAGTCAAACCATAAATGCTTTGCCAACCACTTCCATCCATCAATCAAGTGACAAGTTGTCACATCACTCAAAGTGACTAGACATCACATCAATCAATTGACGAATGATTTGACGATTGATGTGACTTACGGGCCGCACTTGAATTCGAAATGTGAGTGCGCTCGCAAACACTCCCGGGCTCGGATTCGCTAATTCCAAATTAACAAATTTTCCGTTGCGACGTAATTAAATAATGATGCCTAGCAAAATCATTATTCACGTCGATAACGAATTAATTCTAAATTAACTCGTTCGCCCGAATTAAAATCTAATTTCAATTCCGCATCGAAATCCAATTTCGTATAATATATCGAATATATTAATTTATCGATTAATTCCAAATTAATCGTTATCTTTCTTTAAATGATATTTTATCCCAGATAAAATATCTCCGTAATTAATCCCAGATTAATTTTCTCTCTCATCAAATTAATCCCATATTAATAAAGTGCGAGTCATACGTCATCGGTGAATCTTCGGGAAGCGACCCATGAGATCCCCGGATATGCTGGCACTAAATCCGGTCGTCGGACTATCCGAACACGTAAGTACATAGTACTATGTTTGTACCGATTTACAAGACAAGGTTGGCTTCTAGCAAAGCGTCATGCCTACCCAATTCTCCAGAAATATCCTTACAGGAATATGTGATCTATATCAGGCGTAGTATACGTAGTATTGCGTATTTCGATCCAGTATCGGATGTCACGTGCTAGGCCTGGGGCTGGAATTGTGTCTGCCCCGTACGAAACACATATCGGATCTCTGGTAACTAGTCTCTATAATCGGATAAACATGACCTAGTCATTTTATCCTGATGACTGCAATACATAAGAGTACCAGTACCGTATCCTACGTGACCATCATCTCCACTATGACTGGAGTGATACTTCCGTCTTGACATCACACCCAACACACTACGATTCTCAATATACCCAGCAGAGGCGTACACAGAACCTGTTAAAGCCCTGGACGACCTAAAACCAAAGTATATTGATTGTCGCAAGTATTAGCGGTGTAAGTCTCAGGTTAAGACTAAATACACCTACCCTGATTTCGGACTTCCATAGACACATAGTCATACTACCAATGGAATTCTGAGGGGTCTATCCAGAGCGAAGCTGTTTTCCGTACCATCGGTAAAACACAACCTCCTACTACACTTGCATGAGTATCCTATACCCAAATATATGAGAACTATGCTAGTCTTTTACGCATTATCGATGTCCGATCTCGATAATACTCTGACTAGGGATATTTAATGATTAAACCTTTGCGGATTGATACTGTCTCATATCATCTCAATCTATGAACTAATCATAAGGACCTCCTATCATTTATATATCTTGGTGATCTAATCACAAATGATAAGAGAGCAATTTCCTTTGTCACACAGTTAATTTGTACAACAACACAATGATCTGTACAAATAATGATGCTATGGGTCATAACTGTCAAACAATCTCCCACTTGGCCTATAGCCAGTCACTCGAGTGTCCTACACCCGAACTATGTACGGTTCGATCAAATTACTGAGAAAAGACTTTCGTCAGCGGATTTGCATGATTATCATCTGATGCGATTTATTCGATCATATCATCGACACGATGTATGATCCGAACGAATCAGATGAATAGTCGAAGTATATATCTGGATCATTGATGAGACCATTAATCCTTTAGCCTGTGTTGTAGCCTAGCTCAACTGCTAACAGAATTACTCCTAATCTAATTAGGATTATTATCGACCCAAATGGCTTTTATTGCTGCCTCAGCTGCAGCAATAATCCACTTTTGTTGTTTATTTGGCAACAGTATCTTGCTTGGAAGATTTTCAGCTCACTGTTTCATTATTCAAACTTTATAGTACCGTTATTACGACTAACAGTCGTTATATCGGTTAGGAAACTTGCAGCAGTGAACTCAGTCACTTCAAGTTCTCCTTCTCCTTAGTATAAGAAAGCATCTTTAGTTCCTCTAAGATACTTAAGGATGTTCTTAACATCAATCCAGTGACTATCACTTGGATTGGCCTGATTGTGACTCCATATGCTCAAAGTGTATGAGACAGCAGGTCGCGTATATTTATTTCAATGTACGAGTTCTCGGAGAGTATCAACAACTTTAAATCTATCCCAGTAGATCTTTATTCCTAGAATAAAGGTTGTTTCTCCCAAGAATTCTACGGAGAATTTTCTCGAAAGCCAAACTTCCGCCGATTGTATTTTATGGGAATATCATTTCCAAGAAATGATGTATTATCCTTATTTAGGACTTTCATTGTCAGTACGCTCCCATTAACCCTCTTATATACACAAGAATCATTTTCATTTTAAATTAAATCATATACCATTATGATTACATCAAAACGATAGTTCCAAGAATGCAATGCTTGCTTCAATCCATCCATGGATCGATTTAACTTGCAAACCTTGTTTGCTAGTTTTGGTACGACAAAACCGTCAGGATGTTATAAACATCCTCCAAAAGGTTTCCGTTAAGGAAACCGGTCTTGGCATTCAGCTGCCACATTTCATGAATGAAACATGCAGCATAAGCAAGAATTATCCAAATGGATTTAATGTGGCAACAGATAAAAGGTTTCATCGTAATCGATACAATGTTGATAACGATACATTTTCGCTACAAGCCTAGCTTAGTACGTTGGTATGATTCCTTCCATGTATGTCTTCCTTGAAGACTTATATAGTACCAATAGGCACAATGTCTTGCGGTACAACAACTAGTATCCAAACTTAGTTGGTATACATGGAATCTATTTTGGACATCATGGCACTTTGCCATAATAGGGAGTCGATACCTTGTATCACTTCCTCATACGTAGTCAGTTCGTATTCCTCAATAAGATTGACATCTTTATGAGGTGAGATCAGAAACCCATACCCCAGGTTGTTTTCTGACTCTCTCCGACTTACGCGGTTCTTGTGTATTCGAAGATTATTGGTATAGTTTCATCCTTGATGAACTATTTGTGTTCCATTGAAGAATCGGTGCCTGAAATAGTATTACTCCGATTTTCATCGAGTTTTACTTTCCTCCCACTTACCACTGCATATCGGTATTCCTCTTAGGAAAAATGCATGGCGAGCAACAATTACATTGTTCTCATGTGAGATGTATAAGTATTATACTTTGGTATCCCTAGGATAACCAACAATTTGGCACTTATCCGATTTGGGTTCTAGTTTGGCATCATCCAAACATATGCCTAGCATACCCAAATCTTCAGGAATGCGAAAACTATGTTTCTTTCCTGTTCATATCTAATATGAAGTCTGTCAAACAGATTTTATGGAACCTTATTCTAAATAATTTCTGCAGTGTTTAATGCGTATCCGTTGAAGGAAATGGTAGCTCAGAGCGACTCATGATTAACCTTATCATGTCCAACAAAAATTCAGTTTCTCTGTTTGGACACACCGTCAGGATGACGTGTTCCGAGAGGAGTCCTCATTGAAAGAATACTATATTTTTTCAAGTATATGAGAAACTTATTACTTAAGTATTTTCATCATGGTCTGACCGTGACTATTTTATACTTTAGCCGATCTGTTTGTCTATTTCGTGTCGAAACTGAAAAAGTTTCTGATTTGTGTTTCAAATGAAATACATAACCATAACGCGATGCCACATCCGTAAAGGTCACGAAATATTCATATCCACATCTAGCCTACCTAGATATGGGCCCACTTGCTTCACTATGAACAAGGGCTAACAGATCGGTGACATTTGCACTTTTACCAAGTAAATAGTGTTTTAGGCATTTTGCCCAATAAACTAGATTCGTAGACTTTATTTGATTGGAATCAAATTTGTCCTAGTATCCACTCTTCGAAAGTGTGGATATACGAGTCTTGTTAAATTGTGTCCAAGACAACAATGCCACAATTAAGTTTCAAATGATCAAATCAGTTTGAGCTATTTGTTTGTCATGTTATATGTTTGAGATTTATTTATATTCAAAATATAAATACTGTTATTCACATCTAATGTATTTATCTCGATATCAACTTTATAAAATAAAACACTTTTGTAGGCATTGCATTTTTGCATGTGAAACCTGATGATGAGCCTCATTTGGAGGCACTATCTTTTAAGTCGCGGAAATCGCGGGAAACAGACGTCGGAAGGGAAGAGTCAAGAATTGACGTTTTGTTGGATTTAGTTCACGTGTTTAGCTTCGGGTTCGCTGTTGGATCTCTCGTTTTAAAACTTAACCGTAGCCAAAGCCCATTAAATCACATCCAAAGAAATAATTAATATATGTCACAAATCAAAAAATTAAAACATTTAAAATATATGTCACAAATTTTAAATTAAATTCACAAACTAATTAAAATAAAATCTTAATTAAATTAAATTCACAAATTAAAATTAATTAACTCACAAATATAAACTAAATTGAAATTAAATAATGAATTAAATGAATTAAATGTTAAATCTAAATTACAAACCAATTAAATTAATAAATTAAATTAATTGCAATTTAAATTAAGTCATATACCAAAATTAAATAAAAAAAAAACAAATAAAATCTAAATAATCACCTACCAAAATAATAAAAATACTTACCCAAATTAAAGAAATTGCATGCCTAATTAAAATCAATCAACAAATATTATTCCTAATTAAAATATTGTATGCCTAATCAACGCAAACTAAATATACTACCTTCCTAATCTAAACCAATCTTGTCTCCCTCAAATCCATTGATTCCTTCTTTAACACTAAATCAAATCCCTATCCATGCAAACCCTAATGGACAACTATAAAACACACACTAATTGCAACCCTAAAGGAACTCTCCAATCTCTCACAACTCACGGCTAAATACAAAAAAAAAAGAGCAAACATAAAAACCTCAGCTCTCTCTCTCCCACTCACGGCATCCCCTTCTCTCAAAACACTGCCCACTCAATAGCCCTTAACACGTAACCTTCACTCAATCAGCCTTCATAGACCACAACAGCATCCACCCCACTAACGCACAAGCAAACCTTCACAAGCCATTCACGCAACAGCCACCTGCTCTCACGCAAATAAACTCCATTCACGCCATATGTCTTCATCAGCCCTCACATAAGCCATCTGCCTCACTCACGGTACACAATCATAAGCACGTAAGCCACTTCCCCCCTCAAAACCACTCTAAGTCACGCCACTTTGCAAACAATAAGCCACCTACCTTTCAATCTCAATCACAGAGGTAAGTCACGCATCAGCACACACTGCCCATTAACCAGCCATATTCCAACAGCCCCCCCTTCACTGCCTCACGCATCAGCCAAAATACCAAAGCCTCACAGTCCACTCAGCCCCCTTACAATTATCCCTGAAAATTGCCGCACAAACCACCTCCATGTACGCCTAAAACAGTCCCCGAACTAACCCAAAAATACAACCCAAAAACAGTCCCAAAAACAGCCAGCAAACTGTTCAAAACAGTGACCAGAAACTGCTCCCGAAACCCTTCTAAAACAGCAGCCCTTTACCCTCCAAAAACGCATAAAACAGCCCCCCAAACAGTGAACAAACGCACCTGAACAGTGACCAGAAAACCGCGAGGAAATAGCAGCAAAACGGAGTGAAAACAGTGGGGAAAACAGTGGAACAACAAGTTAAGACGCTAAACAAGTGAACCAGAAAAGTTGCGGAGTGATAGCCCTTCCGACGGTTGTAAACGCGAGTCCGAAAGACGACTTAAAAGGTTAGACCTGAGGGTACCTTTCACACTTGTTTTTTATTTGATTTTTATTGATTTTTTTAATTGTGTTTTAATTATTTATTGAATATTGTTTGCATGTGATGTGTGTTGTGGCCATTGATTAAAACGGAAAATACGTCGTCTCTCGTGGTATATAGGATGGAAACCCAGACGTAAATTCCGTAGCCGATTCCGAATGGACGGTAGTGCGGTCTGTACTTGGGATACAACTCCACGTACCACTTGAGTAAATGGCGTATATTTCACTTTATGTTATTTTGATTATTCTCACTTTATTATTCTGTCTTTTAATTTCCGCATGTTATTATTTATGTTATGATGCGATCGAGCGCATGGGTTTAGTAAGTGGAATGAAAGATCCCCTATGGGGAAGGGTTAAAGCCCTTTACCACGATGCTTTGCCGCGCCGGTTGATGTGTGTTCGGTGAATGCAAGACACATTCAATCGGACACATTAAGTTTGATATGATTGTCTTTTTTTGTATGTATGATGCGATCGAGCGCATGGGCTTAGTGAGTTAGTCCAAAGGTCCTCTATTTGAGAGACGAAGAGCCTAAAAGGCCACCTTTGTGACACTACTTCGCCGCGCCGGACGAAGTGTGTTTGGGTTGAATGTACGTTCAATCGGGCATACGAGGTCCTACACTTTTATTGTCTTTATTTCATGTATTGTGATGTGACACGCATGGGCTTAGTATGTTGGTCTAAAGGTCCTCTCTTTGAGAGACAAAGAGCCCCAAAAGGCCACCTTTACGGCAGTACTTCGCCGCGCCCCCTTTATTTTGTTGTTTAGTATGACGTCTTCTTACATGACCATGCATCATATCACATTGCGCATGGGCTTAGTATGTTGGTCTAAAGGTCCTCTCTTTGAGAGACAAAGAGCCTAAAAGGCCACCTTTACGGCAGTACTTCGCCGCGCCTCTTTTATTTAGTTATTCGCTTCACAACGTCTTTTTGAAAATTCATGCATCATATTGCATCGCGCATGGGCTTATCAAGTGAGATCAAGGGTCCTCCACTTTGAGGGGTGAAAATGCTTGAAAGCTACCTTTGCTACAATGATTTGACGCGCCCCTTAATCTGTTGTTATGTACGAGAAGTCATATATTCATCTGTTCATGTATGTGTCATGTTGTTTACTACATTTTAGAGGTCACTGCTATAACCCCGTTCGAATGCGTTCTGAAACGCCGCACGAACGCATGTTTTCTGTCTGGTCCCGTTCGAACGCGTTATCAAACGCTATACGGACGCGAACCTTTTGTTTACCGTTCGAACGCGTTTACGAACGCTACACGAACGCGAATACACTGAATTGAGTCATTTTCATCATATGTGCGTCTGTGTCTATATCTATCTTCTTTTGTACCATGTCATAGCATGCTCACTTTAATGCCTAATTCCATCCCTAAGTGTCTTTTGGCATTATGTACTTAGTTGACCCTTTTATTTGTGCATGGACATGTAATGGCTATTTGTTTATGGTATGTCTATGAAATCACATGTTCACCATCATTTGATTCGCCTTTATGTGTGCTTGTGTGGTTAGTATGTGCTTACGTTTCCATGAATACAACATGCCAATGAAATTGTCTGTTTGTTGATTTAATGTACTTCTAAGCATGCAATCTTATATGTGAAATACATGTATGTTTAGGCGCATATTTTATTTTATAAATGTGAATTTAGAAGCATGATACCCTTAGAAATAAGTGTTACTTCAGCTTGTTTAAATTATTATATAAATCCTTTCATTACAAGTGACATGAGTAAGGGACCATTCTGAACCCAACGGTTTGAGGTCTTCCTTGCGAGGGGTGAGTGCGGCCTTAAATCTCATTTTCCCGGTTCACACCGGGTGGCAACTCCATTATTCTTCGGTTTAGTCCCACGTGGATACTCCGTACTCTTGACCAGGCCGCGAGCCTGGAACAGCATGCGTCGCCCAGATTTCCTGTGTTCCCACAACTTTAGTGTTCTATAATATAAAGGTATACCCGCAACGGGTTAAACCCTGATATAGAGATAATGTATCTAGCCAAACTAGTTACATTTTAACATTTTCCTAATTTAGGTACACACCCGAAGGGTAGTTCCTAAACTTAGGTATCTACGGTTAAAACAGCGACTTTCGTCTCATCTCCAATTCGCAGATTAATCTCAACTGAAGTCAGTATCCTGCTTGTAGCAGATTCTGCACACCAGTACATATTTATGTACCACACTAAGTATTTAAAATCCAATTTTAATACTAGTAGTGAACATATTTTATGACAATCATATTTGAAGTCAGAGCCTTGCTCGTTTTCAATTCCTTCATGTCTTCTTTGTCCAAACGGCAGTCACGCTTCCGCAATCCCGTTTGCCACAATTAAGGCAGACATTTTGGGATATGTACTTTATCTTCCCAGAAGATTATAATGACTTTGCCTTTTTCCACACTCCAGAAGCCTTTGGCCAAGCCATGGCCTTCTGGGATGTCGAAGTAAGGTGCGCCTTGCACTACTTACCTTATTGCAAACTTTTGGCTTTATCTCCTTGAGAATAGCCATTAACTCTCCAAGAGTTTACTATTGCAATTTAGTATTTCAAAGATCTATGAATATCCTTCAATTTCAATATCATACTTTAAGGATCTAATCCTTAGTTCTGATTAAGAAATTAAGGAGTCTATGCGGCAAGCTTATTGGATTAAGTACTAAAGTTATCATCACATGAATCTTCCAAAGATCATGCTCTACTATTTTCTTAACTCCGGACTTAGGCCTAATATGTTATTTTATCAAATAAAGTAACTTATTAGTTTCCAGGACCATCCTGAAATTTTATTCCCAATTCAAAAATTAAAGTCGTTTAAATACATTTTCACCCAGGATTATGTTTTAAACACTAATCTTTCAATTTTATCTTGATTCTAATAGTCCAACTATTTAATCAACGATTTAGGTACTATTTATTATAATGATTAACTAACATGTTAAGTGTGCGGGAGTCAGGAAAATTCTCATCTCAAGCACAACCAAATCCGCAATGGAAACACATGGTACATGTTGATCATGAAACATCTAATGTAAAAAGTGTTAATGCCATAATCACTCAGAGTGGTAAGGAGATAGATATGCAGGACACCTCCAACATTATAGGTGACACCACAGGTCATAATACAGATATTCTTCAAGAAGAACAAGGGGTGAAGAGCCTAGTTCGAGTACATTTCCCTCAAGCTCTTAGCCTACCATGAGAGCTACTGACCCTAATGGTGAGATCCTAGAACATTTAAAGCAAGTAAAGATTAACCTTCCTTTGTTACATGTGATCAAACAGGTTCCCACATATGCGAAGGTTTTGAAGGATCTATGCACCATGAAGAGAAAGCATCATGTGAAGAATATTGCATTCTTAACAGAACAAGCAAGTGCACTGATTAACCAGAGGGCCCCACCAAAATACAAAGATCATGGATGCCCCATTATTGCTTGCCACATTGGCACATATGAGTTCGGTCGGGCTTTATTAGATTTACTAGTGTTAATCATATGCCATATTCTATCTATATACAGCTAGGACTTGGAGAGATTAAACCCATATCGGTGGTTTTACGGTTAGCTGATCACTCTATTAGAACACCGCGGGGAGTAATTGAGGATGTTTTACTTCAAATCGATAAATTCTACTACCCTGTTGATTTTCTGATTTTAGATACGCAGTCTGTGGTCAAAACTAAGTCAAAAATTCCATTTATCTTAGGTAGACCTTTTCTTGCTACAACTAATGCCCTTATTAATTACAGGAATTGTCTCATAAAGTTATCATTTAGGAATATGACATTGGAAGTGAATATTTTTCACATTGGGAAACAACCACAAGATGATGACAAGTATCACCATACATACATGATAGACACAGTCTTGCCAGAAATAGCTTCTATGCAACATGACTATAACCCTCCCGAACTGGAACTGACCCCAAATAACCATAAAACGAGGAAAAGAAGAGTCTGAGCTGACTTGAAGATGATCCCTGAAAAGTTAAAGAGGAGGTCGAGCCAATTTTTCCATATGTGCAGCCTAAAATTTCGACCATCAGTAGACCCTAGGGGATCCATGGATAAATTGAGACAACCAGTCAAAAATTATGTTTCATGTCTTAATCATCAATGGAAGCCACCATGACCATTTGGGTGATTACGTCTGGCTGAAGACGTTAAACGTAGCACTAGCTGTAACATCCCCGATCTGGGAGATGCTGCCGGCAGGGGATAAACCATACTATCCCCATAAGCCTCTGACTCTGAAAACTGTTATTCTTATCTCAGATATAAATAAACACATACATGGGACCATAGCCCAATTCAACAACATAAAATATTTTTATTACTCATAATTGTGTACTCAAATATACTTCTCTTTACAACATTTTAATGGACACTTATAATGACTTATACAACATTAATTTACGCATGTAACTTTACTTTGACTCTGACTGGACTCTTATGCTCTCTGACTCTGAACTGGTGGACTATAAGCCCTAGTGACTGCATCAGTATCCGTCCTCCCGAGCTCGTCCTCCAAGAAAACCTGCAACCATAGAAAACTAGGAGTTGGGGGGGTTAGATCGCTATTCAATCTAAGTGAGTGGATAAGAAAACTGAAATACTCAAATCAAAACATTAGGTTTTTAAAACTAAAGTTTCAGAAAATCACTTCATATGAAATCTCTTTTCTGAAAACTTCGTTTGAAATCTCTTTAATAAAACTTTTTTTTTTTTGAAATCTGCTTTTGAAATAGTGGTTTCTGAAAATTATTTCTAATATCTGAATTTTGAAAACTGTGTTCTGAAAATCTGATAACTGTGAGCTGTTCTGTATCTGAAAACCTTGACATATGAGGGTGTTACGTATCGTTGTCCCCTCATACGCCTAACTGTAGCCAGCAGTGTAAATTCATGACTTTGGGGCGTTACGTATCTCCGTCCCCCAAAGCATGCAACTATTGTCTCTGAAACTGGTGGTATTGGGGCGTTACTGTTAGTGTTCCTAGAACATGCCAAGATCGTCTAAGAGTGATTTGTGTGTGAATTAATCAAGGGAGTTGCGGAATACTCACATTAATAGGATTGAGTTCAAAACTTTTTTCTTTGTTGGATGTGTTGAAAGCTTCGGAGCTTGAGATCGAGATCCAAACTCTCGGGTAAGTCTCCATATCACCTTCCTTTGACTCCTTAAAGTGCTAGATATGTAGATTTTTGAAGCAAAAATCCATGGGAGAGAAGAGAAAGTCACGCCCAAAGTGAGAGAGAAAGAGGAATAATGCATTTTGATTTCCAAAATCTAATACTCTAGTTGACTTTCAAAGTTGATATATGTTTTAATTAAAAAACAAAGTGTGTTGATTTTGGTTTTTGTATTCAACAAGCAATCCAAGCTTTACACAACCAAATAACAACTTCCATCACTTGTGTAGACATTTGATGTAAGTTGTGGGTCCCACTTTAAATTCCAAATTTAAGTCGGTCAATCCAACATGCAACTTCGCTCGAGCCCCGGTTCATTTAATTCTGAATTAACGAATTTGTCGTTACGACTTTAGTAAATCCAATTTAATTAAATAATAATGCCTCGTAAAAATTATTACGAAAATCGCTTACGACTTAATTCCAAATTAATTTGTTCGCTAGAATTAAAGTCCAATTTAATTCCGCATTGAAATCAAATTTCAATTAATATATCTAATATATTATTTTATCCAATTGAATAAATTAAATAGTAAAAATCCAATTTAACTATTTAATTTATTTTACCGATTAATTCTAAATTAATCGTGTTCTCTATCTTTGACGAATTTATTCCTAGATAAATTCTCGATGCAATTAATCCCAGATTAATTCTTTCTCTAATAATTAATTCCCAGATTAATTATTGTCGTGATTAATCCCAGATTAATTTTCTCTCTCTCATAATTAATCCCAGATTAATTCTGTTCGAGTCAAACATCATCAGTGAATCTTTGGGAGGCAACCCAAGAGATTCCTGGATATGTTGGCAGTAAATACGGTCATCGGATTATCCGAATACGTGCGTACCCGGTACCACATTCTTACCTATTTATAAGACATGGTTGGCTTCTAGCAAAGCACCGTGCCTACCCAATTTTCCAGAAATATTCTTTAAAGGAATATGTAATCTTTGTCAGGCGTAGCGTACGTAGTATTGCGTATTACGATCCAGTATCGGATGTCACATGCTAGGCCTGGGGCTGGAATTGTGTCTGCCCCGTACGAAGCATATATCGGATCTCTGGTAACTAGTCTCTATAATCGGATAATCATGACCTTGTCATATTATCCTGATAGATGCAGCATACAAGAGTACCAGTTCTGTATCATGCGTGATCATCATCTTCATATGACTGAAGTGATACTTTCATCTTGACATCACACCCAATACACTACGATTCTCATTATACCCAGAAGAGGCGTACACAGAACCTGTTAAAGCCCCGGACGACCAAAACCAAAGTATACTGATTGTCGCAAGTATTAGCGATGCAAGTCTTAGGTTGAGACCAAATACACCTACCCTGATTCGGACTACCATAGACACATAGTCATACTACCAATGGGATTTTGAGGGGTCTATCCAGAGCGAAGCTATTTCCGTACCATCGGTAAACAGAACCTCCTATTACACTTGCATGAGTATCTAATACCCAAATATATGAGAACTATGTTGTTACGCTTCCATAACAAGCACAAGTGTAATACTAATCTATTCCGCATTATCGATGTCCAGTCTCGATAATACTATGACTAGGAATATTTAATGATTAAACCTTACGTGGATTAATATTGTCTCATATCTTATTAATCTAGTACTAATCGTATGGTCTTTTATCATTTATATATCTCGGTAATCCAATTACAAATGATAAAAGAGCAATTTCCATTGCCACATAGTTAATTTGTACAACAACACCATGCTCTGTACAAATAATGATGCTATGGGTCATAATTATCCAACAATCTCCCACTTGGCCTATAGCCAATCACTCAAGTGTCCTACACCTGAACTATGTATGGGTCACTCAAACTTCTGTTGAGAAACAGCTTTCGTCAGCGGATTTGCAATGTTATCATCTGATGCGATTTATTCGATCATCACATCGCCACGATGTATGATCTTATGAATCAGATGAAATAGTCGAAGTATATACTTGGATCATTGATGAGACCATTAATTCTTTAGCTTGTGCTGTAGCCTAGCTCTGCTGCTAACAGAACTACACATGATCTAATTAGGTTTATTTGGATCCAAAATGCTTATTTTGCTGCCTCAGCTACAGCAATATTCTGCTTTTGTTGTTTATTCGGCAACAGTATCTTACTTGGAAGATTTCCAGCTCACTGTTCCGTTATTCAAACTATATAGTACCCTTATAGCGACTTACAGTCGTTTTTATCGGTTTGGAAACTTGCAGCGGTGAACCCAGTCACCTCAAGTTCTCATTCTCCATAGCTTAAGAAAGCATCCTTAGTTCGTCCAAGATACTCAATGATGTTCTTTAGATCAATCCAGTGACCATCATCTGGATTGGCCTTATAGCGTCTACATATGCTCAAAGCATATGAGACATCAGGTCATATATATTTCAAAAATGTACGAAATCTGAGAGTGTTGTCAGCAGCTTTCTAGATCTATCCCAGTAGATCTTTATTCCTAGAATAAAGCATGCTTCTCCCAGGTATTCCATGGAGAATTTTAATGAAAGCCAAGCTTTCACCGATAATATTATGGGAATGTTATTGCTAAGAAGCAACACATCATCAACTTATAGGACATTTATTGTTAGTGCGCTCCCACTAACCTTCTAATATACACAAGAATCATATTCGTTTTGACTTAAATCATATACCATTATGATTACATCAAAACGCTACTTCCAAGAACGCAATGCTTGCTTCAATCCATAAATGGATCGTTTTAACTTGCAAACCTTGTTTGCTTGTTTTGGTACAATAAAACCGGCAGGGTATTGTTAACATCCTCCAAAAGGTTTACGTTAAGGAAATCGGTTTTGACGTCCATTTTTCATATTTCGTAAACGAAATATGCAACAATAGCAAGCATTATCCAAATGGATTTAATCATGGCAACAAGTGAAAAAGTTTCGTCGTAGTCGACACTATGTCGTTGACGATACCCTTTCTGTATAACCCTAGCTATGTACATTTATATATTGCCATCCATGTATGTCTTCCTTGAAGACTCATATAGTACCAATAGGCATAATGCCTTCTGGTACATCAATCAGTGTTCAAACTTGGTTGTATACATGGTATCCATTTCGGACTTCATGGCACTTTGCCATGAAAGGAGTCGATACCTTGTATCACTTCCTCATACATAGCCGGTTCGTCTTCCTCAATAAGATTGATATCTACATGAGGTGAGATCAGAAACCCATACCTCCCAGGTTGTTTTCTGACTCTATCCGACCTACGCGATTCTTATGTATTTGAAGATTATTGGTACAGTTTCATCCCTGATGAACTGTTGGTGTTCCGTGAGGACTCGGTGTCTGGAACAGTATTACTCTGATTTTCATCTAGTTTTACTTTCCTCCTACTTACCACTGTATTTAGGTATTCTTCTAAGGAAAATCACATGGAGAGCAACAATTGAATTGTTCTCTTATGAGTTGTATAAGTATTATACTTTGGTTTCCCTAGGACGACCTACAAATAGGCACTTATCCAATTTGGGTTCTAGTTTGGTATCATCCAAATATTCAATTATATGCCCAGCATCCCAAATCTTCAAGAATGAGAAACCCGGTTTCTTTCCTGTTCATATCTAATATGAAGTCTGTCTAACAGATTTACATGGAACCTTATTCAAAATAAGTATTGCACTGTTCAATGCGTATCCTCATAAGGAAATTGGTAGCTCAGAGCGACTCATCATAAACCTTACCATGTCCAACAAATTTTGGTCTCTTTGTTCGGACACACCATCAAATTGAGGTGTCCCGGGAGGAGTCCAATGCGAAAGAATATCATACTCTTTCAAATAATCGAGAAACTTATTGCTCAAGTATTTCCACCACGGTCCAATCTTGATGTTTTAATACTTTTGCCGGTCTGTTTTTATACTTCGTGTCGAAACTCTTTGAATTACTCAAAAGTTTTTGACTTGTGTTTCATAAGATACACATACCCGTAAAGCGATGCCACATCCGTAAAGGTTACGAAGTATTCATATCCACCTCTAGCCTAGCTAAATATGGGCCCACTTACGTTACTATGAACGAGGGCTAACAGATCGGTGGCACTTGCACTTTTACCAAGTAAAAGGTGTTTTATGCACTTTGCCTAATAAACTAGATTCATAGACATCATTTGAATTAGAATCAAATCTGTCCTAGTATCCACTTTTCGAAAGTGTGGATATACAAGTCTTGTTAATGTGTCCCAGAAAACAATGCCATTTTTAAGTCTCAACAGATTTATTCAGTTTGAGCTTTTGTTTGTCATGTTATATGTTTGAGATTAATTTATTCTAATTATAAATATTGTTATTCACATCTAATGTGCTTATCTCAATATCATCTTTATAAATAAAACACTTAGTGTTCTAGAATATAAAGGTACACCCGCAACGGGTTAAACTAGATACAGAGATAATATTTCTAGTCAAACTAGGTACATTACAACAGTTTCCTAATTCAAGTACATCCCCAAATGGCAGTTCCAAAACTTAGGTTTCTACGGTTAAAACAGCGACTCTCATCCCATTTCTAACTCATAGGTCGATCTCAACTGAAGCCAGTCTCCTGCTAAACAACAGATCCCGCACATCAGTACATATATTTATGTACCACATCCAGTATCTAAAATCCAATTTTAAAACCGGCAGTGGACATGTTTATAACAAACATACCTGAAGCTGGAGCCTTGTCCGTCTTCACTTCCTTCATGTCTGCCTTGTCCATACGGCAGTCACGCTTCCAGTGACCCCGTTTGCCATAGTTTAGGCAGACATCTTGGGATATGTCATTTATCTTCCTAGAAGACTGTGACGATTTAGCCTTGCCCTTTTTTTCACACCCCCAGAAGCCTTCGGCCAAGCATTGGCTTTCTGGGATGTCGAAGTAAGATGCGTCTTGCGCTTCTTGCCCTTTTGCAAATTCTGGCTCTGTCTCCTTGAGCATAGCCATTAACTCTCCAAGAGTTATCTTTTGCAATCAGTACTTCTACGATCTAAGTATATATCTATGAAGATCCTTCAATTTCAATATCATACTATAAGGATCTAATCCTTAGTTCTGACGAAGAAATTAAGTAGTCTTTACGGCAAGTATAACGGATTGAGCACTAAAGTTATCATCACGATGAGTCTTCCAAAGCTCATGCTCTACTATTTGCTCAACTCCGAGCTTAGGCCCGAGAGGTTTCTCTATTATATAGAGTAACTTCTCAATTCCCAGGACTATCTTGAGATTCATTTCCCAATATGAAAATTAAAGCCGTAAAAGACATTTATCACCTAGGATTATGTCATTTGACGCTAATCTTTCAATTCATCTTGATTGCTATAGTTCAACTATCCAATCAACGATTTCGGTTACAATCTAATGAATGATTACTATAGTCTAACTATATAATTAACTACAATTTGATTGGTTAAATTCAAATATATTGATTACTATAATCCAATTATATAATCAACTATAAATGAAGTAGTTGTGGAAGCTGATTTCGGTCGAGGTCCACAATTGAGAATGAGTTGAGGGGCACAAGCGAACCTGCAAAATAAGAATAGAGTAAAAGAGGAAGTTACTGCCCACCGGTGTGGTGGAAACCGTAGGCACTCCGACGCTCAAGTTAGCCAAAATATGAATGAGTCAAAGTCGAAAGGATTAAGGTGTTAGGATACCTTAACCACTGATTAATTGCCGTGAGGGCGGAGTATTGGATTTTATCTGATGATAGGAGTTGTGTTCGGATCCCTTCCCTATTCTTTGCTTCTTTCTTTTATAGGTTCCTTTCATGTGGGGCCCATCTTCTGCCCGTTGGAAACTTCTTCAATGATGTTTTAATTTAGGTCCTTTAGATCTGATAACCGTCGACTTCATGATGATATTTATGAATTCGGATCCACTACCTGATCTTTGTAACTGGTGTCCGTTTGTCTGTCTTTATGCTAATGAGTTTGGGCTCGTGAGGCGGCCCATGGATCTTCTTCCGGGCTCCAGGTCTTGTGGTTGGCTTCTGTGGTAAAAGTCGATTTTACCCCTGGCCCAATTTTGGCCCGTACAGTTTGTCCCCTACTCTCTAAGTCTGGAATATCCCAGGCTTTGAGAGTATCATCTGTCGAATAAATCGAGGTTTGGATGATCACTCTTCTGATCTTGGCGATGATCTTGAGCTATTGACGTCTCGTTTTGCAATTAAGAGGAAGAATTCAGATCTACTCATCTTTGTCGTATGAGGTGAATAAATTTAATGATTATGTTTGACTCGACATGAGACATCAGGGGTGTTCATTGGTCGACTCGAACTAGACGGTGGCTCAGGATCACACTCGACATGTCGTAAGTGTTGAGTGAGTTCGATGATTGTATTTGACTCGACATGAGTCATCAGGGGTGTTCATTGGTCGACTCGAACCAGACGGTGGCTCAGGATCACACTCGACATGTCGTAGGTGTTGAGTGAGTTCGATGATTGTATTTGACTCGACATGAGTCATCAGGGGTGTTCATTGGTCGACTCGAACCAGTCGGTGGCTCAGGATCACACTCGACATGACGTATGTGTGGTACGGATTCCATGATTCCATGACTCGGCATGAATCATGTGGGGGATGTCCCCTGGTCGACTGAACCAGATGGTGGTTCAGGAATGACATCGCTCGACTTGTCGTATGAATCGAGAATATCCCATGATTCCTTGACTCCGCATGAATCATGTGGGGGATGTCCCCTGGTCGACTGAACCAGGTGGTGGTTCAGGAATAACATCACTCGACTTGTCGTATGAGTCGAGAATATTCCATGATTCCGTGACTCCGCATGACTCATGTGGGGGATGTCCCCTGGTCGACTGAACCAGGTGGTGGTTCAGGAATAACATCACTCGACTTGTCGTATGAGTCGAGAATATTCCATGATTCCTTGACTCCGCATGAATCATGTGGGGGATGTCCCCTGGTCGACTGAACCAGGTGGTGGTTCAGGAATAACATTACTCGACTTGTCGTATGAGTCGAGAACATTCCATGATTCCATGACTCGGCAGGAATCATGTGGGGGATGTCCCCTGGTCGACTGAACCAGATGGTGGTTCAGGAATAACATCACTCGACTTGTCGTATGAGTCGAGAATATCCCATGATTCCTTGACTCCGCATTAATCATGTGGGGGATGTCCCCTGGTCGACTGAACCAGGTGGTGGTTCAGGAATAACATCACTCGACTTGTCGTATGAGTCGAGAATATTCCATGATTCCGTGACTCCGCATGAATCATGTGGGGGATGTCCCCTGGTCGACTGAACCATGTGGTGGTTCAGGAATAACATCACTCGACTTGTCGTATGAGTCGAGAATATTCCATGATTCCTTGACTCCGCATGAATCATGTGGGGGATGTCCCCTGGTCGACTGAACCAGGTGGTGGTTCAGGAATAACATTACTCGACTTGTCGTATGAGTCGAGAACATTCCATGATGCAAATTACGAGGCGTCAATTTGGGCGGGAATTTTGGCGCCAGATTTTTAGGTAGCATGTATAAAGGAACATTGGGTGTTTCATTTCGCCTCATCCGGAAGTCGAGTAAGGTGTGCTCTCAAGATTTCTCAAGGTATTCTTCGAAATCTTCTTCTTGTTCTTCGTTCCTTTAAACATTCATAGTGAATATTCAAGTTGTTCTTAGAAAAGTTAAGCTGTTTGATCTCCTGGTTTGCGTGATTAGTTTTCAATTTATGTTTGTGGGTTTTGAACTTTTGGAGGTGGGCTACTAGAGGTTTTAGTTGTTTAATGCTTATCGTCTGGAATATGTCGAGTGGTGAATCTTTAGGTAGCTTAGGTGCCAAGATCGATACATATGTCGAGTAGTCAAGTGAAACCGAGGGATCATCAAGTGAAAGTAAGGAGTTCGTAGAGTGTGGAGGTAGGTCGTACCGGGATTTTATCGAGAGTGGTGTCGTTACCTTAGCTATGCCCTCTCCACCAGTACTCCCTGCCGAGGCTATTCCGTTGAGGTCTCTGCCCGCAATTGGGGAGTCGAGCGAATTACCTTGTACGAGTGAACCTACTAACTTATTATCAAAGAATCCTGTAAGTCGAATGACTGGGAAAGTACTGAGGGAACTTAGCTGTATGTACAGGTTCCCTAATACTTTGGAACTCCGGGTGCCTTTGTCGAATGAAAGAATTGATTACAAGGTTCCTGGGTGGATGGGATTCTATGTACGTCCATTTTTTATAGGGCTGAGGTTTCCTATTCCGAGATTGGTTTGGGAGGTTTTGGATCATTTCGGAGTTGCTCCTTCACAGCTGATGCCGAATGCATGGAGGATCTTATTGTCGATTGAATGTTTAGCCTTTGAAATGGGGGTACTTTTCGAGGTGAATGACGTTTTAGAGACGTATTATCTGAAGGAACATTTGAAGGAGAAATGAAGGTATACGTTGATCCTTCGTCAAAGAAAGACACATTTAGTCACCGGATTGCCAACTAATGATAGGGGAAATTGGCAGTCTTATTATTTCTTTGTGAAGGGTGAGGGTATATTTGGATCGGCCGGGGTTGGTGGAATCCCGGAATTTTGGTGTTTGTCGAGTGAGTAACGAACTTTCGCTTTATTTCAATCTTTGAGTCGTTCATTTGTCTTTGAGTAACCATGATCCTATTGTTGCAGGTTCTCTACGGAACAAGACATTCATCAAGACTGCACGTACAACCTCCAACACCAAAGCCATTTTGTCCCTGTCGGCCGAAAAAAGGGATTGCAAAACTATTTTAACGGAAAAGAGGTTAAGGTCGACTCCGCTGTGGAAAGAAATCTATCATCGAGATGGTAAAGTTCTGGCCTTATGTAACGACGTCTTGTCCGTGATAAATAGTAGATGGTCGTGTCAAAAGTTATATAGGGAAATAGATATCGAGAGCCCTTAAAACCCGAGGAATTTTTATGCGCAGAGGAAATGATGACTGGGCCTTTCACCGTAGCTTCACTCGATGAAATGAAGAGCCGGAAAAAATCAAGGAAGCTGAAGAAGAAAGAGTTGGAGACTGAAAAAGAGGCTGGGCCTCAACAAAGAGAAATTGACGCGGAGAAGGGGAAGTTGACCGCGACGATTTCTGCGGGGAAAAATATGAGGTTTGTTCCCGAGGTCGAGGAGGAAGATGACTCTGATAACCTTACCTTAAAGGTTCCACGGGAGTCGACTGCTATATCCGATCCTTCGAGTATCGACTCATTCGTAGAGGGACTTCTCCTCGAGGGGGATGAAGTAAGATTGGCACAAATTGGCCCAACGGAAGTCATGAAGAAAGCCATCGCACTAAATTATCAAGTGAGTAGCAACCTTTATTATTATTATATTACTCTTTTTCTTTTTTTAAAAAAATAAAAAACTCGGCTTCCTTAGGCACTGGAATGCAGCCTATTCATGCGAAAAAATGTGGAGTCCAATCAAAGGAGGACAAAGGAGCTGGAGAAATCGCTGTCGGTGATGAGGAAGGAGTCGTCAGAGTTGAAGTCTGGAATCATTGCTTCTCAAAGGAACGAAAGAGCTCTTGAGAAAGAACTGAAGGAAGTTAAGGCTGCTTTGCAATTGGAGAAGGAAACCGCTGAAATGACAATCGACAGCTACAAACAAGGTTTCGAAAATGTGAAGAAAGAGAAGGAGTTATTGTTAGAGCAAATGGAGGATATTGCCATTGACTCCATGATGAGAAACAGGCGTGATTTAATGAGGGATTTCTTAGCTGGTAAACACGTCGACTGGAAACCTAAGAAGTGGATTAGAGAATACGAGAGGCGCGAGGCCAGGATCTCTTCTTCGACGGAGGATGATTTCGAAGAGAAAGGGTTAGAGGTTGAATCAAAGAAGGATGGGGCGGAAACAGACGCACTTGCCGTTGCCGAATTGGAGGAGGTCGGAAGGAATTTAGGGGGAGAAGAAGTCATGGAGGAAGCTACCGAAACCCAAGATGATGCACCTGCTAGTCTTCCTACGGCTACCGATGAAGCACCAGACAATGTCTAGTTAGTTTCAGGTCGAAAGTTAGCTTTGAAATTTTTGTATGAAGTTAAATCAATGGCTTTGACAGGAGAGCAGTATTCACGTTTTGTATGTGCTGTTTATGTCGTATGAAATTGGGAGAACGATATTATGACGTGTTGTACAAATGTCGGTTGATATTTTAATTTGACAAACTCTTATTGCGCTTATTCGAATGACTTCTGCTGATTTTCTTTATTCAATCTTAATAAAATAACTAACTGAACATATAACTGGAAACAAGCAAACCACAAACATAAGAGTTACCGGTTAAATCGCTTAAGATGCATCGCGTTCAAACTGTTGCGTACGAGAGCCCCCTCTAAATTCTGTAGCTTATATGCATATTTCCCAACTACTTTCGTGACGAGGTAAGGGCCTTCCCAATTCGGACCCAATTTCCCGTCGCCAACTTCCTTGGTGTTCTGGAACACTCTCCGTAGGACCCAATCTCCAGCCTTGAAATTCCTACTTCTAACGTTTCTGTCGAAGTATATGGCCATCCTCTGTTGATATGCGGCCAGTCGAATGGAAGCTCGGTCTCTTGTTTCTTCAATCGTGTCGAGATTGAAATTCATCAGTCGTTGATTGTTTTCTTCATTGAGATATTGGTAGCGTGTTGAAGGAATGACTTCTTCAGTTGGTATGACAGCTTCCGTTCCAAATGCTAATGCGAAAGGAGTTTCGCCTGTTGAAGACCTCGTCGTTGTCCTGTATGACCATAATACTCCTGGCAGTTCGTCAGCCCAGGCTCCCTTAGCTTTCTCCAACCTTTTCTTCAGGGTGTTCATAATCGTCTTGTTGGATGATTCGGCTTGTCCGTTGGCCTGTGGAAAGCGAGGGGTGGAGAAGTTCAACCTTATGCCCCAATTCCTGCAGAAGTCTTGGAAGTGGTGGCTAATGAACTGTGCTCCGTTGTCGGTCACGATCTCCTTCGGTATGCCGAATCGACAGATGATGTTTTTCCATACGAAAGTTTGGGCTTCCTTGTCGCGTATTCTGGCAAATGCTTCTGCCTCTATCCACTTTGAGTAGTAGTCCGTCATTACGAGCATGTACACTCGTTGGCCTGGTGCCGTTGGGAGTTTCCCAACAATGTCCATCCCCCACTTCATAAATGGCCATGGAGACAAGATGGGGTTTAGTCTCTCCGGTGGGAGGTGAGGTATTGGTGTGAATCTCTGGCATTTGTCGCACATCTTTGTGTATTCAGAGGAATCGAACCTCATTGTGGGCCAGTAATATCTTGTTGTGTGCGCTCGTTGGGCCAAGCTCCTCCCACCAGAATGATTCCCACATTCCCCTTCATGCAACTCAGACAGAACATGCTGCGCTTCGTTAGGTGTAATACATTTCAAGTGTACGACATGGTCATCTGGATCGGCAGATCCATCATACGGCTTCATCTCCGGAGGGCTAAATTTTCGGGGCAAATCGACAGCAATAATCGACTCCACAAATGGGGTATCAGAAATCGCTCCGGCCCTACTTTTCCTGACTGGCAACCTTACCCCTGGCAGTCTCGACATTATTGCTTCCTTGAATTCGATCATTTCCTTTCTGATAGAGGTGGCGATCTGTTGTGTTGGATCGATGAGAGAGATCGGTTCTTGCAAAATAGGCTGGTGATTGTTGTTTGGACCTTCCGTCATAAGCGGGATTGTTGGATTGCTCTGGTCGTCTGGATTGCTGGTTTGGCTTTGAATATTATTATGCGGAGGATTGGATGACAGCTGCTCCATCTTTTTCTGTAGACTGTCATTGGTGTTTCGCATCGTTTGATTTTCTTCTTCTAGGGCTTGCAATCGTTCTTGGAGCATGGCAAGCTGTGCCATCATGGGATTCGGGTTTTGCTCATTGCTTGAGGCCATTTACTGTGTTGCTGTGTCTTACTTTTACGAAATTCGCTCGGTAGGCCCCACGGTGGGCGCCAAATTGTGGAAGCTGATTTCGGTCGAGGTCCACAATTGAGAATGAGTTGAGGGGCACAAGCGAACCTGCAAAATAAGAATAGAGTAAAAGAGGAAGTTACTGCCCACCGGTGTGGTTGAAACCGTAGGCACTCCGACGCTCAAGTTAGCCAAAATATGAATGAGTCAAAGTCGAAAGGATTAAGGTGTTAGGATACCTTAACCACTGATTAATTACCGTGAGGGCGGAGTATTGGATTTTATCTGATGATAGGAGTTGTGTTCGGATCCCTTCCCTATTCTTTGCTTCTTTCTTTTATAGGTTCCTTTCATGTGGGGCCCATCTTCTACCCGTTGGAAACTTCTTCAATGATGTTTTAATTTAGGTCCTTTAGATCTGATAACCGTCGACTTCATGATGATATTTATGAATTCGGATCCACTTCCTGATCTTTGTAACTGGTGTCCGTTTTTCTGTCTTTATGCTAATGAGTTTGGGCTCGTGAGGCGGCTCATGGATCTTCTTCCGGGCTCCAGGTCTTGTGGTTGGCTTCTGTGGTAAAAGTCGATTTTACCCCTGGCCCAATTTTGGCACGTACAGTAGTTTGAATACACTCTAACTGTTTAATTAAAACAACAATCGAATATTAGTCCAACTAATATATTTATAAATAAATAATTAACGGCGAAAAATGAAATGAGCGCGTATTGGCAAGTATCTAAAATAAATTACAAATTTAATACTTGCCTCTCACTATTTTCCGGCGAACCTCTAACCCTCTGTGGAGTACTTGGGAAACCTAGTTTCCTAGTGGGCTAGGATCCCGTTAAATAACACACAACCTTGACTTTGGCCAACAAGTTGTATGAAACTTAACTAGGCAGATCTCTAAGATCAATTGGATCCCATCCAATTCCTAGATCCGATAGGTGGACCTCTAAGTCCGAAACATATATCCAATATATGCCAATATATGTAATATATTGCATAACGTTTTCCTCTAAATCAACTAAGCCTTGGCTTTGGCTCAACAAGCTTAATGATTCTAGTTAAGCATGACCCATTGACAGTGGTAAAGCTTCATAATCTAGGCCGATGAACAAGAAATGACCTTGACTTTGGCCAACAAATCACAACTTGCCTAAGGCGTATGATATGGAACAAATCCTTCATGATTCAAACACATCTGCGATGGACAAAGGTCTTGACTTTGGCCAACAAACCAATGCCAATCTTGGATCTTGAGAGAGAATCACTCAATGGAAGGAAATCGCTTAATATTTGTTGAGGGTTTTTGTTATGATTTGGCAACCAATTTATTATCTTTAATTAGGTCTCATCATACACCCTTAAGCATGCATTCTAAAAGCATAATAAGGCGCGAATAAAATAATAATGATATGCGGATGGATATATAATATAATTTGTTCCTAGAACAAATCTCTCTATTTCCTCTCTCCCGCTAGCACTATTCATACTTCTACCCAATTACATAATACTTCTAAAGAAACCTCATTCACATTTAGGGGAATTGGTGAGAAGAGAAATACAATGAGATAAGGAGATAATAGGCTGGACACGCAGGTCCAATTTAATAAATTCTAAATTTATTACAATAATTTCCAAAATTGCCCTCACCCTTCTAATATCCATCTGATATACATTATTCATACATACATCCAAGTATTCACACAAAGCATGTTATCAATCAATCTAATCTAATTAATTAATCTTTGATTAATGACCATCCAATGTTCAAACAACGATTTGATTTGCGCGAGTCTAACTCGTTTAAGAATAAATACTCAAAGTACGTATTCTTGAATTATATCGAACTACAATTTTAAATCCAATTTAAATTATATTCAATACTAATTAATATTTAATTCCAAATTAAATAATTACACTTTTAAAAGTGCCTTTTAGATTTGGATTCCAAATCCAATCTTAACGGGTCTCAAAGGCCCAATTAGTATCCAATACTATTCAATTAAAGTCCAATGTGCTTTCAATTATTCTTAAGGTATGGGCTTTGGCAATTATGGGTCAAACCCAAGATGCCAAGGCCCAATTAGGAATCACCCTATGCCAAAAATCAATTTAGGCCCAATTAAAATTTTAAAGGCCCAAATATCATATTTGGACTTTATGGAAATGGTTTTAGGCCCAATTGGATCCAACCAATTATCATAAACCAAACTTGGCCCAACCAAGCCCATTAAGCCCAAATACAACAATTAAATTAATTCATCATTCCAAATTACAAATTAATTCAATTCAAATGTAATTACCATAATTAATTAATTAATCTAATACTTCTGAAACACTAATTAATTCAATTAATCATGCTCTACATTTCCAATTAATGTCCAACACAAATTGAAGCAAAATCAATATATACATGCTTAAGGTATTCACGGCAATATGGCACAAAATTTCAATCAATTTGATTTCAATCAAATTAAATCAACAATCAATATATTTCATGCTTTTAAACACATCCAATGGTCTAAAATCAAAAATCACCATGATGTACCTAGGGTTCATGTATTCGGCCAAGGGGTATATTTTGAGGAAAATTAATCCTATCAATTTTTCACAAAATCAAGGATGCACAAATCCAATTCAACATCATACCAACATAACCAAACAACCAATTTAGGCAAATCATGCTCCAAACACAAAAATCCCAAATTAAAATTTACAAACCCTAAACTCAAATCAAGCTTAGATCTCGTTCTGATACCATTGTTAGTGTTCCTAGAACATGTCAAGATCGTCTAAGAGTGATTTGTGTGTGAATTAATCAAAGGGAATTGCAGAATACTCACATTGATCGGATTGAATTCAAAACTTTTTCTTCTTTGTTGGATGTGTTGGAAGCTTCGGAGCTTGAGATCGAGTTCCAAACTCTCGGGTGAGTCTCCCTATCACCTTCCTTTGACTCCTTAAAGTGATAGCTATGTAGATTTTTGAAGCAAAAATCCATGGGAGAGAAGAGAAAGTCACGCCCAAAGTGAGAGAGAAAGAGGAATAGTGCATTTTGATTTCCAAAATCTAATACTCTAGTTGACTTTCAAAGTTGATATATGTTTTAATTAAAAAAACAAAGTGTGTTGATTTTGGTTTGTGTATTCAACAAGCAATCCAAGCTTAACACAACCAAATAACAACTTCCATCACTTGTGTAGACATTTGATGTAAGTTGGTGGGTCTCACTTTAAATTTCAAATTTAAGTCGGACAATCCAACAGGAAACTTCGCTCGGGCCCGGGTTCGTTTTATTCCGAATTAAACGAATTTTTCGTTGCGACTTTATTAAATCCAATTTAATTAAATAATAATGCCTCGCAAAAATTATTACGAAATTCGCTTACGAATTAATTCCAAATTAATTCGTTCGATAGAATTAAAGTCCAATTTAATTCCGCATTGAAATTAAATTTTAATTAATATATCTAATATATTATTTTAGCCCAATTGAATAAATTAATAGTAAAAATCCAATTTAACTATTAAATTTATTTTACCGGTTAATTCCAAATTAATCGTGTTCTCTCTCTTCGACGAATTTATTCCCAGATAAATTCTCGACGCAATTAATCTCATATTAATCCTTTCTCTAATAATTAATTCCCAGATTAATTATTGCCGTGATTAATCCCAGATTAATTTTCTCTCTCTCATAATTAATCCCAGATTAATTCTGTTCGAGTCAAACATCATCGGTGAATCTTTGGGAGGCGACCCAAGAGATCCCTGGATATGTTGGCAGTAAATACGGTCATCGGATTATCCGAATACGTGCGTACCCGGTACCACGTTCTTACCAATTTACAAGACATGGTTGGCTTCTTGCAAAGCACCGTGCCTACCCAATTTTCCAGAAATATTCTTTAAAGGAATATGTAATCTTTGTCAGGCGTAGTATACATAGTATTGCGTATTACGATCCAGTATCGGATGTCACATGCTAGGCCTGGGGCTGGAATTGTGTCTGGCTCGTACGAAGCATATATCGGATCTCTGATAACTAGTCTCTATAATCGGATAATCATGACATTGTCATATTATCCCGATAGCTGCAGCATACAAGAGTACCAATTCCGTATCCTGCGTGATCATCATCTCCATATGACTGAAGTGATACTTACATCTTGACATCACACCCAATACACTACAATTCTCAGTATACCCATAAAAGGCGTACACAGAACCTGTTAAAGCCCCGGACGACCAAAACCAAAGTATACTGATTGTCGCAAGTATTAGCGATGCAAGTCTCGGGTTAAGACCAAATACATCTACCTGATTCAGACTCCCATAGACACATAGTCATACTACCAATGGGATTCTGATGGGTCTATCCAGAGCGAAGCTGTTTCCGTACCATCGGTAAACAGAACCTCCTATTACACTTGCATGAGTATCCAATACCCAAATATATGAGAACTATTCATTACGCTTCCATAACACGCACAAATGTAATACTAGTCTATTCCGCATTATCGATGTCCATTCTCGATAATACTATGACTAGAGATATTTAATGATTAAACCTTACGTGGATTAATATTGTCTCATATCTTATTAATCTGGTACTAATCATATGGACTTTTATCATTTATATATTCCGGTAATCTAATTACAAATGATAAAAGAGCAATTTCCATTGTCACATAGTTAATTTGTACAACAACACCATGCTCTGTATAAATAGTGATGTTATGTGTCATAATTATCCAACAGTTACATATCGCTGTCCCCCAAGCCACAAAACTAGAACTGGGGGTGTGGATCTATGCTACCACCCAAGCTCTGAAACTAGGGTATAGGGGCGTTACGTATCGCCATCCCCTTAGCCCTGCTCTAGAATCTGAGGGCGTTACGTATCGTCGTCCCCTCAGTCTTCTATATGTGCACATGTCTCTGTCCGTCAATTCCAAATTGTATCAAGTTGCATACTGGGGTGGGTTTTTACCCCATGCCCCGAAAAATATAAAAATCATACTTTGAGTCTCAAAACTGTACACAATATTTTCTGAAAAACATTTACTTTCTCAAACATAACTTTATATGAAAATAACTGTTAAAGAAAATTTTCTAACGCCCTAAAGCATAAAATATAAGTGTGAATCAAAATAAAAATTAGTTTAAAAGAAGAGTGTCCACTCACTATTTTGGAATCTGTCCGGCATTACTCGCTCGCTGAAGGAATTCTGGTTCCTGCGATAATCTAAAACTGACAATCTTGGTTAGAACTGGGCTGGGGAACATATTCCGCAGTAAACTAAATTCGTCCATTCAAATACTTATATCATTTCAAAGTGTATTATCTTATATCATAATGTACTGTGTAATTACGGACTGATACAAGACCCATAGGGCGGTCTCTAACACGCTGGGGTGGAACTGGAATGGTTTAAAATCAATTTGGTGGAATATCTATCTTCGCGTCGCGACGCAAAGGTCTTGCGCGTCGCGACGCGCATCATCCAGAAACTTCCCATGAATTCCAGCGCGTTGCGACGCGAGCTCTTCCTGCGTTGCAACGCAGACCTGATTCACAGGTTTCTGTATCTCTTTCCTCATGCGATTTTCGTTATCCATATGCATCCCCAATGCATATGTAATCAATCCAATACACCATCCATTACATTATATCAATTCTACACATTTTAAACTACCATTTTATCATCAAAACAATTCTTTAATCTCACAAATCTTATCTTAAACTCATTACCCAAAACTTTCTCATTCTTGAACATCCTCCAATAAAACTCATTTCTTAGTTTACTAACCACTTCATCACAACTACTAGCATGCCAATAAAACTACCACAAGATTATTTAATCAAAATTTCATAACTTAAAATTTGGGTCAAGATTCCTTACCTCACTTTTGTTGGATATTCTTCATCATCCATGGTTGCTCTTATCTTCCTTCTTCTTTTATCCATTGTCTTTCTTCTTCTTTCTTCTCCTTCTTCTTCTTCTTTCTTTCTTCTTCTTCTTTTTCTTCTTCTTCTCTCTCTTTTTCTTTCTCCTTTTCCTCTCGGCAGCTTCATTTCTTTCTTTTCTATTTGCTTCAAATTTTAGGTATTTGTGAATAGTGTGCTCTTATATACGAGGGCCTTTTTTTTATTTGGAAATATGAAGAAAAATATGGAAAGATGTAGAAGATTTGAGATTCTTCCATTTTGACCCCGAAATCACTATTCATCAGGATTTTGACTTGTATTATTTACCAGTTTCTGGTCCGAATTTGGGAAAATATTCAACGTGAAAGTTGTAGGTCTCGGTCTCATCTTTCCGACGGTATAAAATTCATAAAAATTGGAGTTCATATGAAAAAGTTACGCCCCAAATACCACGGGTTGTTCAAAAGGAAACATTGTACAGTCTCGTCCCAGGACTTCGAGGTATTTACCGACTGTCCCCAAAGTCATTCTATGAGTATATTTAAGTCTCAACCTAATTTATTTTTATGTGCCTTCGTCCCGTACGTAACAGTACCATTATACGCAGTAGTAAAAACTATCGGTCGTTACACTAGCGGGGAGGCAACCCTTGCATTTACATTTATTTTTTTCCTTTACTTCATTTTTATTTTATTGTGTGCTAATTACATGTTTATTATTTGCAATGGTATTTATGCAGGTGTTAGCGCAACCCACACAGCCCACACAACCAAGATTTTACCAGCGGGAGCCTGATCAACTCCATGCACGGTAGTGTTGTTCCTTACTCTTGTTTCTTTCTGTTTAACTTACATTGAGGACCATGTTTGGTTTAGGTTGGGGTGGTAATGTCATATGCTTTATGGAGTTACTCATGCGTTATCCTTGTTGTGGAAGTTGTTCATATGTTATCCCTGTTGTCATATCTATTAAAAAAATTAATTCGTTTTAGTCAATAATAGTAAAGCATAAGTCTAATGATGAGTATTGTTTGCTTTAGGATGAAATCTTAAAAACGATAAGTTCTTTAGTGTACTTTTATCCGATGCCTTGAGTAGTTAATGTAGGTTAGACTCGTAAGCACTTAACTATAGGTTTTTAGCAGTGAGAACCTAGGTAGTTGACAAAGTGACTTGAAGAAATTGCACGTCGAAGAATGACCGTTTGCTTAGATATCTATCTTGATTTTCTAGTGTTATGATGTATGGTATGGTTAAAAATAAAAGCAGAAAGTTTTGAAAGAAAGAAAAAAAAAAACAAAGAAATTAAACCACCTATAACCGATAAGCGTGAAGCTACCCATGGGTAGACCCGGCCAAGGTTTCGGTTCAGAACCGAAATCGAACCGGAACCGAACCGATTGGAATCGGACGGTTCCAGTTCCAACCGGTTCCCCCCTAACCGAACCGAAATTGAACCGCTGGAACCTTTCCGTTTGATTTTTTTATTTTTTTAAAAATCAATATTAAAGAATAATAAGAAGAAGAAAGCCGATTCCGAGTCAAACCGAACTGGAACCGTTCGGTTCGGTTCCGGTTCCACACTCGTGGAATCGGGAACCGTCCGGTGTGTTGAAGCAAAAAAAAAAAAAAGACAATTACATAGCACATTTGATTTTGAAAGGTCATTGCATTCCTTCCCCAAGGAAGCGAGTAAGAGCTTCCCTGGGACAAGCCAGGGAAGACCCCTAAGACTTCCCCAGGTCATGTCTTCCCTGAAGAAGGAATGCAATGACCTTTCCCAGGGCTCACTACGTTCCCAAGGGGAGAAGGGGAATGGGAGAGTAAAATAAAATTAGACTCAGCCATGAAGCTAAATCTTATATCAGCTCATATTAATTTCCACGGCATGCATTTTTATTTTTTATCAAATTTTCCATGATATCTCCTTGAATTTGGATGATTATTATGAACATCATATTCTAATCAACATGGAGTGATCTATTATTTCCAAGTATTCTCCTCAATGTCAGCATGGCCAATATTGTAAACCAATATTTTCATAAACATTAGTCAATCTTCTTAATTATGTTCACTAGGAAAAAATCACATCACATCTTATCATTAATCAACTTCTCATATAACATCTATTAAATTTAAAACTACCCTGCCAAGAAAGAATTTTACTTTTTCAGGAAATTAAATAAATAAAATCTGAAGTGAATTGAGAAAATTTGGACTCACCCATCAAGTTAAATCTAAGAAACTCAAGATACTTTCACTCTAAATAACTTAATAACTTAAGAATAACTTTTTTATTCTAAAACACACATTTGTATCACATTAAAAACTAGACTACAAAAATAATTAAGAAATTAAAATCATTAATTGAGTAATAACTTGACAAAGATAAACAAACCAACCATTAACCTATATAAGAATGGACAGAATTAAAATACTTTTAACAATTCAAGTCCTCTTCCTCTATCAGACATGACGACAAAGAATAATGAATGTTGGGCTGAACAAAAAAATGAGACCAAACATAAGTACATAAATGCATAAATACGTGAATCAATACATTATTATAGAGTAATCAATACACAAATCAACAGTTTACGTCATCTTCCTCAATCATGAACTGCAAATACAAACATTTTTTTTTTGGAAACCTCGCCGCCGAACCACCCGACCCGGGCCAACCGGGCTTAAGCGAAGTGGATAAAATCATCGGCTGTTCCAGGCTCTTACAAGAAATGCACTACCTAGACTCGAATTCAGGACCTGACAACCAAATCCGAAACCCTTAGCCACCAAGCCACACCCCCTGGGGACAAATACAAACATGTCTTCATGCAAAACATAGAACATTCAGAAAAATATCATTACATAAAAGATGCCAGCTGGAATAAAGGATACACTTCAAAATGAAGAAGCACTTTAAGCATGTTTGATTACTCAAAAGCAGCACATATCAGAAGGAAATGTCACTGGTTCGAAGAGTAGATCATCTTTTAGACTCGTCATATGCATTTCTTTTTTCCACTCAATCAACCAAAACTCCCCAGAACCTACAATAATTGTCAGCTAATAGCTGTTCAGCAAGTGGCTAAGTTAGTCCAAGCAGGCTTTAAGGTTCCAGGTCGCGAAGTAGTTCCAGTAGCCTGAGAATAACCATCTGTCGTTGGATAATTTCACCGCTAGAAGAAGCATTTATTGATGTCTCTTGATAACCCCATGTTGCAGCAACCGTCCGAATTTCTGCAAGAGACGAGTCCAGCATCAATTCTGAAATCCAAAATATTAAAACAATGAAATACAAAGGGTAACGGTATTTAAAAAAAAAAAAAAAAAAAAATTAAAAGTACAAAAACATGATATCAAATTTCCGATTGAATCTCTCCTCATAGTTTAAGGTCTTGGTTTATGGTTATAAGAAAGCTAATAATGTTTCCTAAAACCAGCAGTCAATTCTTTTTGGCATAATAACGTATTAAAACTCAATTCACTTGCTATACCAATACCAGGCTTAAAAATAAATTAAACTATGTAAGTATTCCTCATTACAAATATTAAAGCTTAAATACAAGTAATTCCTAATCTGTGCTCTCATCAACACACACAAATCTGAATACACACTTACATACAACCAATCTTTCATTCCCTTTCATACACCCCGAGGGAGTGCAAAAAATGTTTTTTTTTCTTTATTATGGTTTTTGGCAAGATCAATTAGGTTTAGTAAACCTAGAAATCAATCAATGATTCAATTTGAGTATCTCTACAGCAATTCACTTAAAGATTGCAAAAAAATAATAATGATGATAATAATAACAGCACAAGGTATGAAACTATAAAGGTGTAACCGATCTTCAAACAGCAACTGGTGGTCCTCACCCACCAAGACAGTGCTCTTGACACAAAAAGTCAAAACATTATAATAATTCAAGTTCTCTTAAATATTGTAACAGTGGTTTTCAGAATCTTGCCCAAGCCCAATGCCCTATTGGACTTATTGGGCGCAGGCCGAACTCGCACCGTTGAGCAGAAAAGGCCACTTTTCAGTATTAGGTGGGGTCAGATCGATAAAACTCAAAGACGCAACAGTTTCAAGATATATGAAAGTAATACCTGAGCCGAGGCCGAGGGTAAAAAGACATGCCTTTTTGCATAATGATATAATTGCAGCAGTTCCGATATTCCATCTACATAATGACAAAGGAATATAGAGTCAATAATTAAAAACATAAATTTCAGAGCAACTGCTGAATACCAGAGTACCCCCAAAACATCCAAAACCTTCTTTGTTTCCTATCATATCAACAACCCATATTAGATTAGGTTATGCCACTAACACCACCAGACTCTGATAAGAAACTTCCTAATTAGATTCCATGAAATTTAATAATTCTAGCTACACCTCCGCCAGAGCAACACTTACATACATTTTCCCAAAAGAATAATACAACATTTAGATGAATACGATAACTTGCCCACCTACCACTCCTTACGTGTGATTACAGAAGGAAGAATTGATGACAGAATATTATTGCCGTAGCAATAGTTATCCGAGGTCTGCATTTAAAAAAAAAATTTGCATTTATTATCAGGGTAAATCACTAAACATAAATTCACGGACAATTGAAGCATAATAAAAGTTCACTAATTGTAGGAAACTGACAATAAGTTTACTATGCTGAAGGGAAATGCAACTATCCTCGTAGCCAAATAACTAAATAACAATTATGCTACTTTGCTATTTTGCTTTAATGCTAACCCTTTCAAGAAATAAAGAGATTTTTTTTTAAAAAAAAAAAAAAGTGCATTACTGTAAGTTGAAGCTAAATCTAATAAGAACACAAAACAGTGTGCAAACGAGTCTAAAAAAACATTTAGGATGCAAACCTTCTATGTCCCAATATAATTAATGCACATCACTGAGTGGCAGATACATTCTGGTATGCCTCAAAGCTCCTGAATCAGCAGAGATATTTTGTCCATCTATCCATTTAGACTGAATATACAGATTACTAGCAATATTGCTATCCCCTGGCCATCCATATGCCACGTTCCAATGATGACTTGGTATAATCATCTGGTAGTATCCCCTTGATTGACATTTCATCAACAAGGGCTATAGCCCTATCTAGATCTCCCTCTGCCAGGTAACCACATAAAAGGGCTGTGTATGTGACAGTATCAGGTTCCAGTCCTCTATCAACCATTTCATTGAAGACTGTAATAGCATCTTCAAGGTTTTTTGTCTTGCAGTGCCTTGCAATCAAAACAGTATAACTTTTAACATCAGGGCTTATTTCCATTTCCTTCATCTCATTCCAAAAATCTAAAGCATCCACTTCCTCTTTACTTTTCAAGGCATCTGGCAAGGAAGAAGAACCCTTTAGGTTTATTTTTGAATGAGCGTCAAATAAAACTGTATAAGTTACAACATCTGGTGTGATCCCTCTCTGCTTCATATCATTAAAAATATCACGGGCTGCCCGCAAACAATTTATTTTGCAATAACCATGTATCATCATTGTATAGGTAACAAGATCAGGATGTAACCCTTTGTCAATTAGAATATCAAACACTAATTGAGCCTGTTTTATTTCTCCCGCCCGACATAATACACCTATGAGCTTATCATACATACTTTTGCAGGGTTCAACATCTAGAGTCCTCATTATCTTAAGCATCATTAGTGTTTTGTTGCTTTCACCTAGCATAAGAAGATTACTGATTAGTTTACAGAAGGAGCTTTTTCTCAGCAAGACTCCCTGCTTAGACAGCCTCGTAAATAGTTGAAAGGCCTTTTCTGTATGATTTGCTTCACAGTAACCATTAACCATGGCACTATAGTTCTCTAAACACTTCCCTCTCAAACCATATAAAAATGCTTCAGCTTCCTCCACCATACCTCCCGTACACAAGCCTTCAATAATCAAGTTGTGTGTAACAAAATTTGGTTGTAAACCTTGTGTCTTCATATAATTTAAAAGATCAAATGCCTTTTGCACAGCGCCATATTGAGCAAACGCACCAGCAAGTACATTATAAGTAATAATATCAGGCTTATGTCCCATCTCCTTCATTTCCTTGAATAAATCTAGAGCGCCACCAAGTTTACCTTGAAGACAATTACCATGAATCATAGTTGTGTAGTTGACAACGTCCGGGACTATCTTCCTAGCCTTCATCTCATTGAACAGTTCAATGGCCTCTTCTACTTTCCCAAGTTTGCATAAAGCATCCAATATTACATCATAACAAACCTTGTCAAGGAAAATCCCCATATCTCTGAACTCCACAAATTGTGTTATAGCTTCAGAAGCCATGCCCTTTTGACATAAACTTTTTAAAATCACACTCACTATCACACAATTTGTTTTAATACCCTTTGATATCATTTCTCTGTGGAGAGCCATGGCTTTTTTTATGTCCCCATATTTGCAATACCCAGAAATCAAAGCATTGTATACATATACATCAGGAACAACCCCTTGTTTTTCCATGTGGAGCAAGACACCTTCAGCTTCTTCAAGTTTATTCTTATCACAAAACTCCCGTATCACAACAGTGTAAGCAAAGGCACCCAAAGGAATGCCTGCCTCTTCCCATTTCAAGAGCAGTTCATAACCCAAATTCAACATCCCACTCATACAAAGCCCTTCAATACAAGTTGAGTAAGCAAATGCATTTGGGGTTACCCCTGCTTTATCCATTTCCGGAAAAACCTCAAATGCCTCTTGTATACTACCCTTCCTAAAAAGAGCCTTAATCACAATAACATATGTGTATTCATTCAAACTCAACCCCAGTCTCTTCAAATGTTCGTAAACTGCCAGAGCCATATCCACTTTCCCACGTTCAACTAACTGGTTCATCAAATAGTTAACTGAAAATATAGACCAAACAAATCCACGACGATTAATGTGGAATAATATATCAATAGCCTCCTCAAACATTCCCACACTAACATACGCCTTAATCATTGCATCCGAAACTCGAGTCAACAAAGTTGACCCTTCTTCACAAAGAGCTTCAAACAAATCAGTAACATTGAAATTCATATCATTCTCTTTCCTAACAAGTTCTAATAACATAGACTCCAACTTCTTCAGCCAGCCACAATAACACAATATTCTCACTATCGCCACATAAGTATTAAGATTATGATTAAACCCGCTTCTCTTTAACTGTTCAAAAAATGATAATGCAATTTTGGGCTCATTTCTAAGACTATACAACTTTTCAACAACTTGCCTTGTATTGAAATCAAAAAAGTTGCAGCTAATTTCATCTTTGTGCTGGTTATTCACACTAGATTCTTCTAATTCAGAATCTGACGAGATTGGCCTCAACTGGGCAAGTGCTGAGACCGAACGGACGCGAATTAACTGAATGTGTTTGATGCATTGTCTGAATGGAATTAGCTTAGTAGCTGATACCCACATGAAAATACAAAGTGTATAATACAAATAGTATACTGCATCTAAGCTTGAACAAAACATGGACGTAGAAAGAAGCTTACTTGACAGAAACCCAAGTAAAACGACACTGTCCAGAAGCTAAAGCCGCCTGTTGGATGGCGGTGGCGCGGTGCTTTCTTTTTTGTCTCCATTAATTTTAAAAACCAGTCCCCAAACGTTTGACACTTCCTAAATTGTGCTAATCATGGGCCGGGTTTACGGATTCGGGTGGAGCGCTTACCATTCCACTAATACTCACACTACGTTATATTAAATTATATTGTATTATTTAATGTAATGTGTATTGTATTATTTTAATATTGTACAGTATTTAATATTATATTGTACTGTATTAAAATTATTTTTTATTTTAGTATTAATTTTTTAATATATTAATATTTTAATAATAATACTAAATTAATTTTTTAATATTAATATTTTAATACTATTTTTTAATATTAATATTCATTAAATTTTTAATATTTTATAAATATTTTAATAATATTTTTTAATATTAAATTTAATATAGATGCTGTTTAACTCTCAAGATTGAAGTAAATGGCGATTTACAAGTGTGTATGGGCATCCGGAAAGTGAACAGAAGAAACATACATGGAAGCTGTTAAAAAGATTGGCCTCATGTTTTGACCTCCCCTGGCTGTGTGGGGGAGATTTTAACGAGATTTTAGGCTCAGAGGAAGAGAGAGGGGGAGGGGATAAAGACAGTGGCCTGATGGCCGGGTTTAGGAGAACCTCTGAAGAGTGTGACTTATGGGATTTGGGGTTCCAAGGGTACCCATTCACTTGTTCGAACAAGAGATTTGGAAACAAATTAATTGAGGAGAGACTTGATAGGTTTTTCGCCAATTCTTGGTGGAGAAGCATGAACTACAACCTCAATGTCCAAAACTTAAGCCATTGGAGATCAGATCATTGTCCAACCCTGTTAGAAATCAATAGTAAGACTTGGGGAGACTTTTTGGGAGGAAGAAATGACAGAAGGTTCTTTTACGAAGAGCTATGGAATTCCTACGAGCAATGTAGCTAGATCATCAAAGAATGTTAGACTGCTGGGGAAAGGTCAGGAAATGCAGCAACCTATTCGAAGCTTTGCTAATAAGGTTAACAGGACACAAGCTTTCTTGACACGGTGGAGTGTAAAGGAGTTTAGCGACAGGAAACGCAAAATGAGAAGACTTTTAAAGGAGTTGGAGTGGGCAAAAATGAATAGGGATCAAGATAATAAATGAGAAGAAATTTCTAGGACGGAGAAAGAAATAGAGGTAATGCTTCAAGAAAAGAGGATTTATTGGAAGCAAAGGTCGAGGGCTTCATGGCTCAGGGCAGGCGACAGAAATATTAAATTTTTCCATGCCCAAGCATCAGCAATGAGACAACGAAATGAGATCAAGAGGATACAGGATCAACATGGTAACTGGGTGAAAGACGAGAGTCAAATTGAAGGCATCATATGTAACTACTTTTCTGAATTATTTGATTCTACTTGCCCAATAAATGACCAAATGAATGAAGCACTCAATGGTACCTGTAATAAGATCCTGACAAATATGTACACAATGCTGAACCAACCTTTCTCAACTGAGCATGTACAGGAAGCACTCAGCAGTATGCACTCTACCACGGTTTCCGGTCCACACTTAAGTGGAACCGAAACCTTGAACCGAACCGGAACCGACCGGTTCGGTTCCGGTTCGGTTCGGTTCCAAGACTTTTTTTAAAAAAAATTTGAAAATTAATTAAAATAAATGAGATTAATTTTATAAATAAAAAAAATTATTACATTGAAGAGCTTGAGCTTAAATTTTTAAAAATTTAAGTTGCCTACGTATCCTCCAAGGGTGAGAGGAATCAAAGCTCACGTAGTTTCATTACAATTTTAAGACATATCCCTTTTGTAAATTATAATTTTACAATTATCAATCATCATTATCAGTTGATCCTTCGGCTCCGGTTCCGCTTGCACTTGTTGCAGAAGTATTATCGAACAAATCTTCAAAATCATCAGGGGCATCTTCTCGTTGTCTAAGATCAGCTCGAGTCCAATCATCCACACAAGCTGTTGCTTCTAGAGTGCTTGGATGTAATGAAGATCGCCTAGCTTCCAATATATTACCTCCCAAGCTGAAGGCTTGCTCAACCGCAACGGTGGAAATAGGTGCTGCCAATATCTCTTTATGACGGTTCCACCATTCAAGGATTTTAAAATTTTTACTGCATAAACTTTCATTATAAAACTCAAAATTTGTAGATAAATAATTATCTAATTCAGGGTTATTAGTTGTCGTATCCCTAGTTTTTTTATTTCGTTGCAATAACCAATGATCCCCTGCGTTAAGTCTTGTTTGAATTACCGGTTCGCTACTACTAGATTGACATAATGTTCCTAAGTTATATCTTACAATATAATCATTAAATAAAATAATTAAATCACTTCTTAATTTCGTCATTATGCTTGTAATATCAATTTCATCTAATATTCCTAAATAGCCATAGTAAGCTTGTAAACCACCATTCAAACCTTCTAATTTAAATTTAGGATCAAAAACAGCAGCAATAAGATAAAGTAAATGAATTTCTCTAAAATAATTCAACCATTTTACCTTCATAGCAGTAATGGCTTCCAACAAAAAAATATCATTAGGGTCGTCACTGTCAACATGCTCATCGAGAGTGCCAACAATATTCAAACTCTCAAGAAGAAATAAATGTGCTGTAGGATAATAAACACCGCTAAAAACTAAAGTAGCATCATTAAAAACTCTTAAAATATCTAAAAAAAATTTCACAAATATCCCATTGACAAGGATAAAGTGTGATATTTTGAACATGTTGAGAAAAAAAACTACATAATGCATCTTTGTATTGAAATGCTTGACATAAAAGAAAATAAGTAGAATTCCAACGTGTTGGAACATCTCTTGAAAATTTAATCGGTTTAATACCATTTATTTTACAAAACTTGGTCATTCTCTCCTAACTTGAGAATATGACCAAATACAGTTAAATGTCGTTTTAATTAGATCAAGGAAAGGTGATAATAATTTTAGTCCGTCTTGCACACATATGTTAAGGACATGACATGTACAACGAATATGAAAAAATCGACCCCCTAAATTTGGTTCACATAAGGATTTTAAATCATGAATGGATGCAGTATTTGCAGATGCATTATCAAATCCAATTGTTAAAATTTTTTCTACTAAACCATATTCATCAAAAATTACCTTCATCATTCTATAAATATTATGTGTAGTATGTGGGTCATCAAAAACTCTAAATGCAATAAGTCTTTTTTGCATGGTAAATGATGCATCAATCCAATGACAAGTCACACCCATGTATGAGTGTGTTTGCCAATGGTCACTCCAAATATCAGAACATATAGAAATACGACCTTTCATCTTTTTAAATATTTCATTTAAAATAATTTTATCATCTTTATATAATTTGAAAATATGACGTTTTATTGTGTTTCGAGTCATTCTACATGCAGCAGGGTTTAAAGCATTATGCACGTAATTAGTAAAATGAAGTTTTTCACCAAAGCTTAAAGAAAGATGTGTCATACAAGTTAATTTCGCAAATTCTTCTTTATTTTTTACATCAGAATATTTAAATAAATCTACACTACTCGTACCTCTACTAGATGATGCGTACATGCCCATTTGAGTTTGCATCGTATCAATGCCAAGTTCAACCGGATGATGTTTTTCCATGTGCTTGATCATATTGCCATATCCACCAGAAAATTTATAGATAACCCCACAATAGTTGCAAATTGCTCGTTGTGAACCATCTTCTAGGCGTTCCAAATTAAAATGAATTTTGAAAAAATCCGAGGACCGAGCCTTAACTTCTCTTCTCCGTGATTGTGCACTGACACTAGGGCCGCTCTCCTGGGTTGGCATATTTGACATTATGTTCTCAGATGAGCTTGCCATTTTTTTTTTAGAAATTAGGAAGAAAAATAAGAAAACTGAATAATTGCGAATGATAACAAATTAACAACTAAATGAATTGAGATTGAGAATAAGATTATAAGAGAATTGTATTGAAGTGAGATTGAGAATAAGAGAATTATAGAAAATGAGAGAGTTGAGAATTTGGTGTGATGAAATTATGAAAAATGAATCCTATTTATAGAATTTTAGAATTTTTTTTTATACCAAAAATGCCCATAAATATAATCGTTTTATTACCGTTATTAGGGGTACATTAGTAAAAAACATTTTAAATAATTAAATTAAATCTATTTTTTAATTTTTTATTTATTTATTTGGAAACGGCTAGTAGCCGTTAGGGGTAGGGTTCCTGTTGGAACCCTACGGTTCCAACAGGAACCCTACGCTTCCAACCGGAACCGTTTGGTTCCAGTTGGAACCGTAGAACCGGTGGAACTGTACGGTTCCACCGGTTCCGACCGGTTCGGGTTGGGGTCGAACCCCAACCGGATCGGTCGCCAATGTTTCCGGTTCGGTTCCGGTTCCGAACCGGAACCGTGGCAGGGTCTACTACCAAGGCACTGGGGCCGGATGGACTACCTGCGATCTTCTATCAGAAACACTGGCCTTCTGTTGGTAAACAAGTTACTGAAGTTTTTCTAACAACACTTAATAATCATCTTACAGACATCTCTGAGCTCAATCATACTCTCCTAGTGTTAATCCCCAAAGTCAAGCACCCTAAGAACATCACAGCCTTCAGACTTATTAGCCTGTGCAATGTGGTCTACAGGATTATAGCAAACTGTATAGCTAACAGGCTGAAGATCGTTCTTAAGGACATCATCTCAGAAAATCAGAGTGTTTTTGTTCCAAACAGATTGATAATGGACAACATCATTATTGGGTATGAGTGTTTACACAAACTAAGGAAAATGAAGAGAGGGGAGGCTGTGACAGTGGCACTAAAACTTGATATCAGTAAAGCTTATGACATGATTGAATGGTCTTTCGTGAATAGAGTATTGGAAAAGATAGGAGTTCCCTCACACCTCCGTAGCCTAATCTGGAACTGTATCTCCACCCCTACTTTTTCGATAGTGCTCAATGGTCAAGTAAAGGGGCTTATCCAACCAAATAGGGGCTTGAGACAAGGTTGTCCTCTCTTCCCTTATTTGTTCATCATTTGTGCTGAAGCTTTCTCAGGACTACTTCATAAGGCAGAGATGGACAGAGATATTGTGGGATTAAAATTCAGCAAGAGGCTCTCGGTTTCACACCTTTTTTTTTGTAGACGATAGCCTTGTCTTCTCAAAGGCGACGGTGGATGGGTGCAATAAGTTAAAGGAGCTGTTTGATGTTTATGCCACTGTTTCGGGATAAATCTTCAACTATGAGAAATCAGCCCTTATGTTTAGCCCCAACACACAAGGAAACACAGTGGAGAGAATTAAAAGCATCTTCCAGCTCAATACTGTCTCTACACACGAAAAGTATTTGGGTCTTCCCTCTTTGATCGGACGAAATAAAAAGGGCAGCTTCTCTGAGTTGAAACTGAGAGTCATTAACAAACTAAAAGATTGGCAGAGCCGGCTCTTCTCTTGTGGGGGGAAAGAGGTGTTGATCAAGGTTGTCGCACAAGAAATTCCAACTTATGCCATGAGTGTGTTTAAAATCCCAGGAGGTGTGTGTGATGAGATCCAAAAAAATCTTAATGCTTACTGGTGGGGATCGGAGAACTCAGAGAAGAAAATACATTGGACATGTTGGCAGAAGTTATGTAAATCCAAGATTGAGGGGGGATGGGTTTCAGGTGGTTTGAATCTTTCAACCAAGCTTTACTTGCCAAGCAAGGGTGGAGAATACTGACTCAGCCACAGTCGCTTATGGCTTCCATTCTCAAAGTAAGATACTTCAGAGACAAGTCTTTCCTCAATGCCAGTGTGGGGTACAATCCCAGTTTCATTTGGAGAAGTATTGTATGGGGCAGAGAAGTATGAAAAAAAGGGATTCAATGGAGTGTAGGTGATGGAAGCAAGGCCTTGGTGTATGGAAGCAATTGGATTCCAAGAGACAATAACCTCTAACTCATCTCAGCTCATTCCCTCCCACTAGATACCAACGTCGAAGAACTGCTACTAGGCGAAAACAGATGGAATGAAGGACTGATCAAGAAACACTTCCTAGAGGTGGATGCGCAGGACATCATGAGTATTCGATTGCCCATACCACCTAGAGAAGACCGGATATGCTGGCATTTTGATAAAAGGGGTAAGTTTACTGTCAAGTCAGTCTACCATTTAGCCATAAAGAATTTGGAGGGGGCAGTACCGGTTGGACAGGCAACAAATGACAAGCTTTGGAAGAAAATATGGGGTTTAAGCTTACCTTCAAAGATCAAAGTGTTTCTTTGGAGGAGCCTCGCGATACTGCTTTCGATAGCCAATAACTTGGTCAAGCGGAGGGTGCTAGAAGAAGGTAGATGTCAGAGGTGTTTCAAGAAAGAGGAAACTGCAGAACTTGTGTTCTTTCATTGCAAAAATTCAAGAGCCTGCTGGAATCACTCTCAATTCGAAGCTTTCATTTCTGCCAGGGGTAAGGGGGAATTATCGATTATCTTACTTCAATTATTCAACGAGCATACCAATAATGAAGTGGAGAGATTTGTTGGGATTTTGTGGGCCATTTGGACAGGGAGGAACAACCTCATCTTTATAAGCCAAGTAATGAAATGGAAACACATCTTGGCACGAGCTGAAGCAGTTCACAGTTCTTACGAGGCAGTCAAAAGCTCCGATGGGACAATGAGCCTCAAATTTCAAGAACTAAATACGTAAAAATGGGAACCCCCTCTTGTAAACTGGTTAAAAGTTAATGTGGATGCTGCCTTCAGTAAAATAGAGCGAAGATTGGAATGGGGTGGTCATCCAGGACCATAACCACTCAGTGGTGGCGGTCGCTACTAGGGCCATTGCCTCTTATGTAGATGTGGAAGAAGCTGAAACTAGGGCCATTCTTTTTGGAATGAAGACAGTGATGGAAACAAAGCTAATATCCATTATTATTATTGAATTAGATGCGTTGAATGTGGTTAATCTTGTGAATAGTAAGGGTTACAGCCTTAAGGAATTGGGGTGGATTATAGATGATATCCTTGGAGCTACCCGATCTTTGAATGTGGTAAAGCTCCAGTTTCGACCGAGATCTTGTAATGAGATTGCGCATAGGTTAGCTAAGATAGCCTGTAATGAATCTGTTTTGAACTTTTGACAGGGGGATTTCCCTTCCTGCATCAGTTGTATTTTGTGACTTGGTTTTAATATATTTTCTTTTAAAAAAAACAATATAATAACTTAATATGAATAATGTAATATAGCTGTGTAAATATATACAAGTATCACTGTTTAGCCTCATGACCTACTATGATTACTGTACACATATGTGGACCTATGAAAATGCATCTCTAAAATTGCAGCAAGAATCTATCTCCTCTGAGCTAGGTAATGAGGCCGAGTGAGCTCTCTCACCAAGAGCGGCTATCAAATGTATTTACACCTAAAACTGGGAGTGGGGATGGTAAGTCGTTTGAACGACCTAGTGAGTGAATGCTAAAAGATAAAAACAACATGAAGATATTATAATCTGGAAAATAGCTGAACTGTGCTGAAAAATTCATTTTCTTGAAAACTTAATTATCTGATTTCAAAACTTGTATACAAAATATGTGCTTGTAAATACTGTCATAATAAATATCACCAGTATTGTAACCTGAGGGCATGAATCCTACTTAACGGGACCTAACGCCGCGTAAGTAGAGGAAGCTAAACTATAACTGTAATGGCCTAAGAAGGTTACTGAAAAACCATTAGCCATGCTGAACTGAGCGTACCCGAGTCACTATGTTGAGGGGACGATACTTTACCAGTGTTTGAAAACGTATTTCTAATATTTATAACATAAATCGTAGCTACGCGATAAAGTAATCATATAAAGATCACTAGAAAATATAACTGTTGTAATAGAAATACATGTACTGATTCTACATACAAACTGTCATGGTCTGGAACTATTTCAAACACTTGAACTGTTAATCATAAAGCATGGCTAAACAAAAGTATGTTCATATAAATTTGATTTTCAACTTGTCCATAACTAAAAACTTAAGTTATAAAACTCTTAAAGTTTCAAAACATAAAACATCACGAAATAGCAATCACTCACAGTGTTGATGTTAGTTCTTACTGCTATTGCTATAATATGGAACTGACTGGAACTTTTTGTATGGAATCTATGACATGCAATCAAGGTACATTTAGAATATATGAGTATTTAAAATCTTAATCAAGCGTAACAGCTTGGCTATTCTGATATGTTATTCTTACTTATCACTAACAATGTGAATACGTGTCACAACTATACTTTGGACGGACTAAAGTCATGTCGTCGCTACCATTAACATGAGTCCACTTAAACAACCGCTACGAGATGCTCATAGCTATCTAAATCTAGCAACCCAACAAGGTGAAAATACTTATTCACCTAATACGCTCATGACCATCTCAACATCATCAAACCAATAGCATAATCATTAGGCTATCATCAAATCACTATCATGACCCATCTAGCCATGTTTAACTAATTAGGGCGGATGTGGAAATAATAGGTTCGGATCAGTGTCCCACGCAGCGAAAGTGGGTCTAACCCGTGGATATCTAAGATGGGTGTATTTTAAAATATTTATTGAAATACCATATTCAATTACGAGTGTTTAGGAAAAAATCAGGGTCCGAAAAAAATAAATCAAGATAAAAATCGGATCACGTGCATCTACGCATGCTGCTTGCACATACTACTTGCGCAAGCAAACAGATTGCACATTCTACGCATGTTGTGGATGCATTCACAAGCAAGCGGTTTGCGCACCGCATACATGTGCGGCATGCGTTACGTTGCAGCGCAACAAGCTGTTTCTATTTTTTTTTTAAAAAAATTATAAAATCCTTAAACCTATTTTCAAATCATCCAAAACAATTTTAATTTCAAACCAACCACAACACATGTTATACAACAAACATATATATATTCTAATATATATATATATATATATATATATATATATATATATATATATATATATTTTAAATCAAATTACAAACCAAATAGAATCCCACAATGAAATGACTCATGAACAATTCTAGGTCACCTAAAAGTGGTCAAGTGATTCTAGAATGGTATCTTTAGCTCCAAGCTATCATCTAGAATGTCAAACTCTAATTTTATGTTTATGTCTAATATAAATATTTTGACCTAATTACAAGCATTTTGTGTTTATACTTCCAAAACATCCTAACACAATTAATTATTCTAATTTCAACATCAAGTTATGTTATATGTATCTAATACATAATTCATCACTATATGTTTCGCTAATGAAAACTCACTAATGAAAAAACATAGCTTTTGGGGAAGATCAAACTTACCTAGCAAGATTGATTCAAATATCCAATCTACTTCTCCTTGTTGAAATGGTTAGAGAACTTCAAAAGTTTAGCAAGCTTGACTCCAAGATCTAATATTTATTTCAATGCTATGAAGCTTCACTCCAAGATCCAATCTTAATTTCTCCTAGTTAAAATATTGTAGAGATCTTTCAAAGCTTCTCTATACACTTCTCTAACTTATGATAATTTTTCTAACTCTTGCATGTTTTAACTTTCTTAAGTTTTTTTAAAATATTTACTTATGCTCGCTATTTATGCCAAAAATTAGGTAATTTTTAATTAATAAAAGTTCTAATCAATTTTTATGTGGGCCTAATCTAATTTGTCCAAATATGTATAATGAGGTGTGACTAATCACCTTTATTTACCACTTTGATTTAATTCAGTTAAATCAAGACAAAGTTTCATTAATGGATTAGTTATATGTCTATCACTTTGATTTAATCCAATTAAATCAAGTCAAATACATCTATTATTACATATTCATAATTACCAAAATATCCTCAAATGGTAGAGATATTTATGAAATTACGACAAAGCCCTTATGTAATTTTGGATTAATCCAATAGGGTCAAAGTAAATAATCAATATTATCTAGTAACACTTAATTATTTTGGTTGATAATTATATCGAATATTATTTATTTATCAAAAATTACTGGCTACCAAGTGCTCAACAAGTACACTTCATATTGTGAGACTCTCTAAGTTCAGACACGTTCGTCGTATAAGCCTAACTTATATGAACGTGATTCAGCAGCCTCTGAATTCAAGAACATGAACGACCTTTCTGAACTATACAAATCGAGGTCATCACATATGTTTAACAATCTCTTTGTCGTAGGCTATCTGAGTTGTGCTTAGGAATATAGAATAAATCGTCAAGTTTCCAAGACGCACATCTCATGTCGACATGTCTACGATTCTTTACAACTAACCATATATCATTTCTAATATATGCAATCCATCCTAGGCGATCGAATTTTGCCAAAGTTTTAAGAATCGTGACTTACTTATATGGATACATAAACCCTTATGGTACACATACAGGCCGAAGAATCCTATTTTGATACGCACTTGAGTAACGAGTGAATCAGTCCAAACCCAACAACATCTAGAGGCAAGACCATGAAAGATTTCTGACATACATGACATCTAAGTGTGGAGGATCTCACACAAAATCAATGTTATCTTATAGTCAAAGGATCACATATGCTACTCGACTCGAGGAGATTCTTATTGACCGTGTGTACTTCCAACTATTAGTAATCCATGTGAGTCATTCAGTATTCATTCCAACGATACCCATATGTCTATACGAGCTTCCAAAGTTCATGGTACATCGGGTTAAACCATTGGAACTTAAATTCCAATATATGACATGTGATAGTCTTCTAGGTTATAGGAATTCGATTGTATTCCAAAACCATGATGAGCGGAAAATATATCAATATTTACCGCCCCTTTAACTTAATATTTTGTTTAGTTTCTCGGGTTTGATGAATGTTTTGATGTGTTTTAGTTTATTTTGCAGATAAAATAATATCGGGTCTCAATGAAATCATTTAGGATGAAATATGGGTCAAATAAGGGCAATTATTGGACTTGATATTTTAATTTGGAGATTGGAAACTTGAAAGGGCGTTTGACGAAGTGCAGTTTTGGAAATTCCAATTTTGCGCATCTGTCGTATTTTGGGCATAACGTTTTACTCAGATAGATTGGATTGAGCTGATTCAAGTGCAGATTAAAGAATACTCAAAGATCTACAACTTTGAAAGAGAAAATATTTTCGAATTTTAATATTTCATGACTGAAATTGATGAACCATCCAGAAGTGTGTGATGTGTAATTATTAAAGTCATTATCAATCATTTTCAAAGCAAAATATAAATTAATAAATAATTAATAAAAATTATCAAATCACCACCAAACAAGATAAGCAATTAGTGGACAATGATGGATTTGGTGGAGTAATTAGGGAGAAAATAATAATGGATTTGGGTGAGAATTTGATGGATGATTTGATGAAAGCAAAATTTTGCCTATAAATACCAAGCCATTTCATTTGTAAAATTCATACTTTCTTCTTACCTTAAGAATAAATAAGAAGATTGTATCTAGTTTGTTTATTTTCAGTTTTCAGTAATTAATTTTCGCTTTCGCACTTTCTTTTCTTTACTTTTCAGTTTTTACTTTCCGCAATTTACTTTTACGCACAAACATTTTCTTTCTTTACTTTTGCAGTTTTTATTTTTTTTCAAGCATGAGGAGGTAATTATCCCTTACTGGGGTGAAAGGTAAAACGTTTATTATTTCTATTTAGATTAATCTAATCTCCCTAATTATAATATATAAACAATTTAAAACCTGACTTAATGAGGATACCGCTATATTGGGCGGTTGGTAATAATTATAAATTGGTTTTAACCTGACTAAATATGGATACCGCCTGGTTGGTCTGTTGGTAATTAATTATTAATTTGACTTAATCAGGATACCGCCTATATGGCTGGTTGGTAATTATCACGTAAAGTTAAATATTAAGGGAGATATCTAAAATAGTAGTAATAAAAGTTGATCCTCTAACCCCAACATTTTTCTTTTATTGTATTTTACTTTATTTAATTTTCAGCAATTTATTTTTCAGCAATTTACTTTTCAGTAATTTACTTTTTTTTTTTTTTACTTGTTTACTTTTTACTTTTACGTTATTTAATTTTCAGAATTTACTTTTCAGTATTTAATTTCCAGCAATTTACTTTATGTCTTTTATTTTATTTAAGTTTTTACTACCTGTAAATATGTGTCGTAACTAAGCCAATTATCTGGGGTTGTGATGAAATCCAATATCACCGATTTATAAGGGGTTAAATTATAGTTTGGGTAATATAAATGTTTATTTATTGAGTCTTAATCTTAATGTTTTTTATTAACTGGCCATTAATAAAATTGAACTAGTAAACTTAAAATGAACTAGACATATGAATTTTAAGTTTAAGACCTTAGACTCAATAGTCTACAATCTTCCTTGAGGATAGATAACCCTTTAATAGATTTCCTTACATGATAGACATATACCTGTCGGGCGGGGGTAGCCATAATTCGAACTTAAACTTAATGAATCCAGATAATTTGGTTGACATAGACATATGATTCAATTGGGTTAAACTGGGTATTTGTTTCTGACCATCGACATAGGCTTACATATAATTTAGTGTTCCAGGTTAATAAATCAATATATTACCCAACTTTAAGATAACCACTTCATCTTTAAAATTATTGGAAGAAATCACAACCCTAGATAGTTTTTAATATTCAATTTTCTTAAAACCTACTTTCGAACAATTTTATTTACTTGTTTTTAAATTTAGAATCGTCACCATTTCAAATCAATCAAACAACCTGTTAGATACTAGTAATCATTTGACCTCATAAAATAATAGATTAGATATTAAGTCCTCGTGGGATCGATATTTTTTACTACTTGAACGATACGTGCGCTTGCGTTATACGTGTGTGTTTATGCCGGTCAAGTTTTGGTGCCGTTGTCGGAGACTTATTTATCTTTTACTATTAGTTTAGGGGTTAGATACCGTTACTTGTATCGAATTTCTTTTTACTTATTGTTTTTGTTTTCTTCTGTTTCAAGTTCTCAGAAACTACATGAAACGAACCAGAAGCTTTGAACTCCGATCGTTTCACCCAGAAATTGAAAGAACGATCAGACAGTTGAGAAGGGAAAGCGAGAAGGCAAAAAGCTTTAGTCAACATGGAACCTGAACCTTTGAACGTTGCACAACAATTCCCATTCGAGACAGAACCATTCTGGTGGTTGACAGACTCATTTCCTGTATTGTACTTCCTCCCTTACCAGCAAATGTGGGTGACATCAAAACATGCATTCATATAATTCAGCAATCAGTGCAGTTTGGAGGAAATGCAACTGAAGACCCTAATACCCACATCAGCAACTTCCTGGAAGTTTGTGGCACTTTCAATTACAACCGAGAAGCTGAAGAAGCAATGAGACTGCATGTTTTTCCATACTCCTTGAAGGACAGAGCTAAAGCTTGGCTATATTGACTACCAGCAGGTTTCATCACAACTTGGAACACTTTAGCCACCAAATTTCTTGCAAAGTACTTTCCACCAGCCAGAACCAGAAAACTGAGGAATGACATCACATCCTTTGTAGAATAAGATTCAGAATCCCTCTGCGAAGCTTGGGAAAGGTATAAAGATTTTCTCTGGAAATGTCCTCACCATGAGATTCCAAAATGGCTTCAAGTCCAAACTTTCTATAATGGGCTTTCTGGAATAATGAAAACCACAATTGATGCTGCTGCTGGAGGAGCCTTGATGGCAAAAGGAAAAGATCAAGCCTGGGACCTAATCGAAGAAATGGCCAACAACAATTCCTTGTGGCCAACAACAAGGAGCATGATCCAAAGAATTGCAGGAATTTATGAAAGTGGAGCCAATACAGCAGTCAACACCAAGCTAGATCAGATATGCAATTCATGGAGACTCTCTACCACTGGATCCACAAGTTCACCATATGGAGGAGCACCAGAGTCAAACCAACTTGAAGAAACGGTGAATTTTGTCAACAATTTCAACAGACAGGGAACAATCCATATTAAAACCTACAACCCAGGGTGGAGGAATCATCGTAATTTATCATGGAGCAACAATTCAGCCCAACAGCAGAACTATCCACCACCTGGATTCCAACAACATAACAAAAGCCAAAGCAGGCAATGAACCAGAAATAACAGAAGTGTTGACCCATTTGAAAAGATAGAAGCAAAACACGACTCTCAAGCATCAAATATGATACTATGTTTCAATCTCAAGTAGCAAGATATGATGCTATGTTTCAATCCCAAGCAGCATTAATTCAAGGTCAATATGCTTCTATTAAGCACTGGAGAATCAAATTGGACAACTGGCAAATGCTCAGAGTTACAGACCGCCAGGTACCATTCCTAGCAACACAGAGCCAAATCCAAGAAACATGGGGAGGAACAATGTCATGCCATCATGTTAAAAAGCGGTACTAAAATCAACAAAGATGTTGGAGCCAAAACAGCTGCTGAGGAAGTTCCAAAGAAACAAGCAACAGATGGAGGAAAAAGAATCAAAGGAAAAAGAACAAATCATTCCACCTCCACCTTTTCCTCAACGTCTTCAGAAGAAAAATTGGACAAGCAGTTTTCTCGGTTCCTGGAGATCTTTAAAAAGCTGCATATCAACATTCCATTTGCAGAAGCGTTGGAACAAATGCCCAGCTATGCCAAATTCATGAAAGACATTCTTTCACGAAAACGGAGATTGAGAGATTACGAGATAGTAGCATTATCAGAAGAATGCAGCGCTATCATTCAGAGGAAACTTCCCCCAAAATTGAAAGATCCTGGCAGTTTCACTGTTCCTTGAACCAATGAGAATATGACTTCGGTAAGGCTCTGTGTGATTTAGGTGCTAGTGTTAACTTTATGCCTTTTTCTATTTTCAGGAAATTATAGATTGGAGAAACAATGCCAACTTCAGTCTCACTACAACTTGCTGATAGAACGCTCGTATTTCCGAGAGGTGTAGTTGAAGATGTGCTGGTCAAGGTTGACAAATTCATTTTCCCAGTAGATTTTATTGTCCTTGATATGGAGGAAGACGCAGACGTTCCAATCATCCTCGGGAGACCATTCTTGGCTACAGGTCGAACCGTTATTGATGTACAAAAAGGAGAATTAACCATGATGGTACATGACCAAGAAGTAACATTCAATGTTTTCAAGGCCATGAATTTCCCAATGATGAAAAGAATGAGGAATGTTTCAAACTTGATGTGATACACAGTACCATTCAGAACTCCAATGCAAGGCAAAGTTCTACTGACAAACTTAAAACATGTCAATTTCCTGTGGAGCCTAAAGATAAAGCATCTTTTGCACTGAAAGAGCCAATTCTTGCTCTACAAGCAACAAAAGAAAAAGTTCCACCAGCTCAATGAATTGGAGGAATTTCACAATCAGCCTTTTGAGGATGCCAAATTGTACAAAGAAAAGGGCAAGAAAAGACATGATGAAAAGTTAGTGCGCATACAACTGGAACCAGGGCAGAAGGTACTGTAAAATAAATCAGGGTGAAATTCTTCCCATGGAAGCCAAAATCACGGTGGTCAGGTCCATTTTGTGATCACCAAAGTTTTACAAGATAGAGCCATTGAGATACATGATCCTGACTCCAACAAAACTTTCAAGGTTAAAAACAAGCGTGTCAAGCACTACTGGGGAGAATCATTTGAGCGACAAAAAGAAAGTGTTGCATGGGAGGCAACCCATGCAATTTGTGTATATATTGTGATCTGGTGTGTTTTATTTTTGTGTGTTTAGTTTTTTACAGATTAAGTCATTTCAAGATGGAAGAAGCTCTCGCAAATCTCACAAGAAATTTCCTTCTCTCCCTCAAAAATCTCTGATGAAAGTATACAAAGCTCGCTTGGAACGGATGAGATTATTGATGATCAAAGGTATTCCTACTGACATTCGTTGGATTATTGAAGCACGGGTCTGATTGGCAGGTGAGTCATCTGACTCTTTTATTTCACATCTTCCTGGTTTTGGAAGAAGCACTTATGCAAAGAAACGTAAAGCTAAGCAAATGGGTGTTTGTTATAAATTTGCACGCTGGAATTGCAATAGTCGTTGTCGTTCTTTAGGAATGGTGTCTGATAATCGTGAAGACAAAATTAAATTCATTAGGGATGGCTTGAGTAAGGAGTCTTTAGATGATATCTTCGAATCTTGAGACGCATCCCAGTGGAAATGTTCACATAGCCTTTCACAAATTACATACACAATTTCAAAAAGAAAGACATCTGTTAAGTCTCGGGAATCTGACTCAAAAGATCCTGTTTGCCAATTTATAGAAAATTGGATGGGAAGCTGTCCCCGACGCATAGACGTCAATCAAGCTACTACTTTTCTTGTGAATATTATATCTCTTTGTCTTTTCCTAATAATTGTAATTTATTTGTTGTTTTCTTTTATTTTCTCCGACAGGATCCATACCTTTTTGACTATCACGATATTATTTCGTTACTAATCGTCCTCTGGAAGATACTTGTGCTATTTTTACTCACCCTTTTCAGGTACTATAAATTCAGCCCGTCATTGCACTTTTGAAGGCATCCAGGGTTGAGAAAGAAATACATAAAAAAATGGAAGCCACTTTAAGAAGACGAATTGAGAACATCTGTGTGTTTTGCGGTAGTAGTGTTGGTACTAAACCACAATACGTAGAAGCAGCACAAGAATTGGGTCGAGTCTTAGCTGCAAGGAATAACTTAATATATGGCGGAGGAAATCTTTGACTAATGGGGATCGTTTCAAAGGCCGTACAGGAAGGAGGCAGTCACGTTTTGGGAATCATTCCAAAACCCTTGGCAGAAGCAAATCTTATTGAACCATCAAACGGAGAGGAACTGATCGTGCCAGGTATGTCTGAACGACTAGTGGAATGATTAACCGTGATGATGCTTTTTTTTGCTTTGCCAGGTGGCTTGGGCACATTGAAGGAAATTTTTATAGTACTAACTTGGGCGAACCTGAACATACACCAGAAACCATTGGACTGCTCAACGTGATGGATTTTATGATTTTCTTTGTGTGTTTCTTGTGATGCTCGGAGGAAATGGGTTCGTGTCGAAACCTTTGAAAGAACTCCTCTTTACTGTCCAGAACTGCTCCGGATCTAATAGACCAACTCATAGCCTATGAACCACGAGTTGACCATATCCTTTCAAGATAAATTGGTCCGAGGACGATCGTGGTAAGAGGCGTAGGATTAATCTGGATCTTAACCTTTAATTTCTTGTAGAATTTCAGATAACCAGGTATTATCTTCTAAACTCTTCTTCTACTATTTAAGACATTGGGGACAATGTCTCATTTAGGTTTGGGGGAGGAATTAGTTGATCAGTACCTTTTTTTAGTTTGTGTGTTGTTTTTAGTCCAAAATTTTTCGAAAAATACAAAAAAATTGAAAATTTTTCAAAAATTACAAAAATATTTTGTGTTTTTGTGTTTTTTATTTTGACTAAAAGGTGAAATTGGTAAGAGAAGGCTGAGTAAGGAGTTTCCACTCCTGACACGTATCTCAAGCCTATTTTCGAAATCAGTTAATTTTTGTTTATTTCCTTTTAAATTATTTAATTTGTAAATTCTCCATAAAACGGACTAAAATGGATCTTCATATGTTCAGTTAGCAGATATTATCAACATACATAGTAACATACGGACATGAACTAAAATTGAAAATTTGTAATATTCAGTGCTCTAGTTAAATTGGAGGAAGCATCTCAAAAAGCAATGGAGTAAAAAAAATAATAAAATCTAAGATCAGAGTTATTAAGTCTGTAAGGGTGTTTTAACACATAGTGTCCTAAAACCAACTGGTTTGGGAGTCACTGGCCCAAAGCTCGCTACATGGATCAAAGATGCTGCAAATATATATATATATATATATATATATATATATATCTATGAAGTTTGAGTAATTAAGTCCGTAGGGGTGTCTTAACACCTGGTGCCCTAAAGCCAACTGGTTTGGGAGCCACCGACCTAACACTCGTTACATAGATGGAAGATATTGTATATAAATAAAAAATAGAGAAAAATCAAAAAACAAATCAGAAAAATCAGAAAAATTATTCCATTGCTGCAAAAAAAGTGTGAAATCTGATAGAACTTTAGACAAAAATATTACTCTCTTATCAACTGCACTTATGACTGTTGTGGGCAAAATGAGTTGTTTAATATTTTGTTGGTTGTGTATATGAAGAATGGTAAAATTATCGGAGAATTTACTTATTCGGTAATTTAGAATGAAACAAAACAACTAGTAACTTGGAGTAGAAGTTTCACACCTGATTAGTCACTAACTTCTTTATTCTCTTTCTCTTGTCTTTTGCTTTTGTGTGCATTAATTTTATTATCCTTTTACTTTTGTAAAATGTTTGTGGGTATCGTTGCTGTAAGCCCTCACGAGACTATAACTCGTCCACTAGGGACACCTATGGGTTTAAAGGCTTGTTGCATATGCTAAATGCAACCGTGATCCCTACGAAAGTGGCTTAGTTTAATTTTATTTTTATTTTATTGTTTTGCTCGAGGACAAGCAAAATGTTTGGTTTGGGGGTGTGATGAGCGGAAAATATATCAATATTTACCGCCCCTTTAACTTAATATTTTGTTTAGTTTCTCGGGTTTGATGAACGTTTTGATGTGTTTTAGTTTATTTTGCAGATAAAATAATATCGGGTCTCAATGAAATCATTTAGGATGAAATATGGGTCAAATAAGGGCAATTATTGGACTTGATATTTTAATTTTGGAGATTGGAAACTTGAAAGGGCGTTTTGACGAAGTGCAGTTTTGGAAATTCCAGTTTTGTGCATCTATCGTAATTTGGGCATAACTTTTTACGCAGTTATTGGATTGAGCTGATTCAAGTGCCAGATTAAAGAAGACTCAAAGATCTACAACTTTGAAAGAGAAAAATTTTTCGAATTCTTAATATTTCATGACCGAAATATATGAACCATCCAAAAGTGTGTGATGTATAATTATTAAAGTCATTATCAATCATTTTCAAAGAAAATATAAATTAATAAATTATTAATAAGAATTATCAAATCACCACTAAACAAGATAAGTAATTAGTGGAGAAATTATGGATTTGGTGGAGTAATTAGTGGAGAAAATAATAATGGATTTGGTGGAGAATTTGATGGATGATTTGATGGAGGCAAAATTTTGCTTATAAATACCAAGCCATTTTATTTGTAAAATTCAAACTTTCTTCTTTGAAATTCCTTAAGAATAAATAAGAAGATTGTATCTAGTTTGTTTATTATCAGTTTTCAGTAATTAATTTTCGCTTTCGCACTTTCTTTTCTTTACTTTTCAGTTTTTACTTTCCGCAATTACTTTTACGCACAAACATTTTCTTTCTTTACTTTTGCAGTTTTTTTTTTCAAGCAATGAGGAGGTAATTATCGCTTGCTGGGGGTGAAAGGTAAAGCATTTATTATTGTTATTTAGATTAATCTCCCATAATTATAATATATAAACGATTTAAAACCTGACTTAATGAGGATACCGCTATATTGGTCGGTTGGTAATTAATTATAAATTGGTTTTAACCTGACTAAATATGGATACCGCCTGGTTGGTCGGTTGGTAATTAATATTAATTGACTTAATCAGGATACCGCCTATATGGCTGGTTGGTAATTATCACGCAAAGTTAAATATTAAGGGAGATATCTAAAATAGTAGTAATAAAAGTTGATCCTCTAACCCCAGCATTTTCTTTTATTGTACTTTTACTTTATTTAATTTCAGCAATTTATTTTTCAGTAATTTACTTTTCAGTAATTTACTTTTATTTTTTTTTACTTTTTACTTTTTACTTTTTACTTTTACTTTATTTAATTTCAGCAATTTACTTTTCAGTATTTAATTTCCAGCAATTTACTTTATGTCTTTTATTTTATTTAAGTTTTTACTACTTGTAATATGTGTCGTAACTAAGCCGTTATCTGGGGTTGTGATGAAATCCAATATCACCGATTTATAAGGGGTTAAATTATAGTTTGGGTAATACAAATGTTTATTTATTGAGTCTTAATCTTAATGTTATTTATTAACTGGGCATTAATAATTGAACTAGTAAACTTAAAATGAACTAGACATAGAGATTTTAAGTTTAAGACCTTAGACTCAATAGTCCACGATCTTCCTTGAGGATATATAACCCTTTAATAGATTTCCTTACAGGATAGACATATACCTATCGGGCGGGGGTAGCCATAATTGGAACTTAAACTTAATGAATCCAGATAATTCGGTTGACATAGACATATGGTTCAATTGGGTTAAACTGAGTATTTGTGTCTGACCATCGACAGAGGCTTACATTTAATTTAGTGTTCCAGGTTAATAAATCAATATATTACCCAACTTTAAGATAACCACTTCATCTTTAAAATGATATTGGAAGAAATCACAACCTAGATAGTTTTTAATATTCAATTTTCTTAAAACCTGTTAAAGCCTTGTACGACCAAAATGAATGTTTACCGATTTTCGCAAGTACTAGCGATGCAAGTTTCAGGTTAAGACCAAATACACCTACCCTGAAGCGGACTCCCATAGACACATATACATACTACCAACAGGATTCCGCGGGGTCTATCCAGAGCGAAGCTGTTTTCCGTACCATCGGTAAAACGCAACCTCCTATCGCACTTGCATAAGTATCCAATACTTAAACATATGAGAACTGTGCCGTTGTGCCCTCATAACGCGCATAAGTGCAATACTAGTCTATTCCGCATTATCGATGTCCAGTCTCGATAATACTACGACTAGGGATATTTAATGATTAAACCTTTATGTATTGATACTGTCTCATATCATCTCAATCCGGAACTAATCATAAGGAATTCTAACCATTTCTATATCAAAGTAAATAAATTACGAAACGGTAAAAGGCAATTTCATTACTATATAGTTAATTTTGTATAAAAACACAATGTCTTTTACAAACAGTGACGCTATGGGTCATAATTGTCTAACAATCTCCCACTTGGCCTATAGCCAGTCACTCAAGCATCTAACACCTGAACTATGTATATGTTTCTCAAACTTCTGCTGTGAAATAGCTTTCGTTAGCGGATCTGCAATGTTGTCATCTGATGTGACCTTCTCGATCTTCACATCGCCACGATGTATGATCTCACGAATCAGATGGAAACGTCGAAGAACATGCTTGGATCGTTGATGAGACCGTGGTTCCTTAGCCTTCGTTATAGCCCCGTTATTGTCATAATACAATGGAACGAGGTCAGCTGCTAACGGAACTACTCCTAATCCAATTAGGAATTTTTGGATCCAAACTGCTTCCTTTGCTGCTTCGGCTACAGCAATGTACTCTGCTTCTGTTGTTGAATCGGCAATAGTATCTTGCTTGGAAGATTTCCAGCTCACTGCTCCGTTATTCAAATAAAATATGTTCCCGGATTGCGACTTGTAGTCGTCTTTATCGGTTTGGAAACTTGCATCGGTATACCCAGTTACCTCAAGTTCTCCATCTCCATAGATTAAGAAGGCATCCTTAGTTCGTCTAAGATACTTAAGGATGTTCTTAACTGCCATCCAGTGACCATCACCTGGATCGTCCTGATAACGACTACACATGCTCAAAGCATACGAGACATCAGGTCGCGTACATATCATGGCATACATGATCGATCCGACTGCCGAGGCGAACAATATCAGACTCATGTTGTTTCTCTCATCTTGAGTTTTAGGACACATGTCCTTAGATAGAGTGATGCCATGTGACACTGGTAACAGTCCCTTCTTGGACTGATCCATGTTGAATCTTTTCAACATTTTGTCAATGTACGTGCTCTGGGAGAGTCCAAGCAGCTTTCTAGATCTATCCCGGTAGATCTTTATTCCTAGAATATAGGCTGCTTCTCCCAGATCTTTCATGGAGAATTTTAATGAAAGCCAAGCCTTCACCGATGTTAACATGGGAATGTCATTGCCTATAAGCAATACATCGTCAACATAAAGGATAATAAAAGTAAGTGTTCTCCCACTAACCTTATTGTATACACAAGGATCATCTTCGTTTTGAATGAAATCATATTCTTTTATGATCTCATCAAAACGTTGGTTCCATGACCGCGATGCTTGCTTCAGTCCATAAATGGACCGATTTAACTTACAAACCTTGTTTGCAATTTTAGGCATGATAAAACCGTCAGGCTGTTGCATATAAACATCCTCCAAAAGGTTTCCGTTAAGGAAAGCGGTTTTAACGTCTATCTGCCATATCTCGTAATCGAAATATGCAGTAATAGCAAGCATTATCCAAATGGATTTAATCATGGCAACGGGTGAGAAAGTTTCGTCGTAATCGACACCATGTCGTTGACGATACCCCTTCGCTACAAGCCTAGCTTTGTATGTTAGTACGTTGCCATCCATATCAGTCTTCTTCTTGAAGACCCATTTGCATCCAATAGGCTTTACGCCTTCTGGTGCATCAACCAGTGTCCAAACTTGGTTGGTGTACATGGAATCCATTTCGGACTTCATGGCTTCTTGCCATAAAGCGGAATCGATATCTTGTATCGCTTCCTCATATGTAGCCGGTTCAGTATCATTAATGAGATTAATATCTACATGAGGTGAGATCAGAAACCCATACCTCTCAGGTTGTATCCTGACTCTCTCCGACCTACGCGGTCCTTGTGTAATAGAAGATTGTGGTACAGTCTCATCTCGGATGGACTGTTCTTGTTCCGTTGAGGATTCTATGCCAGGAACAGTATCACTCTGATTTTCATCAAGTTCTACTTTCCTCACACTAACCACTGCATTTAGGAATTCCTTCTCAAGGAAAACCGTATGTAGAGTAACAAATACTTTGTTCTCTCGTGGGTGATAGAAGTAATATCCTTTGGTTTCCCTAGGATATCCTACGAATAGGCATTTATCCGACTTGGGCTCAAGTTTGGTACCTTCCAAACGTTTGACGTATGCCCAGCATCCCCAAATCTTCAGAAATGAGAAACCCGGTTTCTTTCCTGTCCATATCTCATATGGTGTCTGTTGTACAGACTTTGACGGAACCTTATTCAAAATAAGAATTGTATTGTTTAATGCATATCCCCAGAAGGAAATAGGTAGCTCAGTGCGACTTATCATAGACCTTACCATGTCCAACAAAGTTCGGTTTCTCCGTTCGGACACACCGTTTAATTGTGGTGTTCCAGGAGGAGTCCACTGTGAAAGAATACCATATTCTTTCAAGTAATCTAGAAACTCATTGCTCAAGTATTCGCCACCACGGTCCGACCGTAATGTCTTTATATTCTTACCGGTCTATTTTTCAACTTCGTGTCGAAACTCTTTGAATTTCTCAAAAGTTTCCGATTTGTGCCTCATAAGATACACATAACCATAACGCGATGCATCATCCGTAAAGGTTACGAAGTATTCGTATCCACCTCTAGCCTGGCTAGACATGGGCCCACAAACGTCACTATGAACGAGGGCTAACAGTTCGGTGGCGCGTACACCTTTACCGTTAAAAGGTGATTTAAGCATTTTGCCTAATAAGCAAGATTCGCAGACGTCATATGAATTTGGATCAAATCCGTCCAAGTACCCACTCTTCGAAAGTGTGGATATGCGAGTCTTGTTAATGTGTCCCATACGACAGTTCCACATATAAGTTTCATCTTTGTTACTTAGTTTGAGCCTTTTGTTTGTTACATTATATGTTTGAGATTGATTTATATTCAAAATATAAAGACCATTATTAGCATCAGCAGAACATATCTCAAAATCATCTTTATAAACAAAACACCCAGTGTTTCGAAATACAAAAGTGTACCCGCATTGGGTCAAACAAGATACAGAGATAATATCCTAGTCAAACAAGGTACATAATAACAATCTGAAAGTTAAGTACATGCCCCGAAGGCAGTTCTAAAACAAAAGTGCCAACGGCCAAAACGGCGACTGGTGCCCCATTTTCGACGCGTAGATCAATCTCCCCTGAGGCCAGTCTTCTGCTAATCTACAGATCCTACACATCAGTACATATATGAGTACCACAACCAGAATCAAAAATCCAATTTTTTAAACTAGAAGTAGTCATGTTTATCTCTATAACAAACATACCTGAAGCCGATGCCTTGCCCGCTTTAATCTCCTTCTGGAGCGCCTTATACTCACGGCAGTCACGCTTCCAGTGACCCCGCTTACCGCACTGGAGGCAAACATCCTAAGATTTGTCCTTAGGCTTCCCAGAAGCCTTTGACGATTTGGCCTTGCCCTTTCTTTTATGCTTCTTTTTCTTCACACCTCCAGTCGCCTTGAGCCCAGCCCTCGGTGTATGAGATGTCGAAGCAAAGTGCGCCTCGCGCTTGTTGCCCTTAAGCAGCTCTTCTCATCTTCCTTGAGAACCGACAATAAGTCTCCAAGAGTATCATCAGTGTTCATCAAAATTAGTTTATGATGAACTGTCTCCAAGTGTCGGGGAGAGATTGCAGGACCATATCTATGGTAATCTCAGCCTCAAAGACTATCCATATCTCAGCTAGCTCATCTATGTCAACAATCATCTGTGCCACATGGGACTCAACAGACATGTCTTCTGAAAAACGTGAACGAAAGAGCTTCTTTACCAACTCATATCTCCGTGACCTACGGTTAGATCGGGGTGAAGATCTTGCAACCTTGCCAACATGTTATAGGGATCCAAGTCCTTGTTCTGTTGACGAAAATGCTGAGTCATAGAAACAAGCATAATAGACTGAGCAGTATCACAATCATCGTTGTGAGTCTTCCAAAGCTCCAGCTCAAGTAGCTCATCAGGTTTGGGCTTAGGCCCAAGAGGTCTCTGTATAGTATATAGTAGCCTCTCGGCTCCAAGGACTATCCTTAGATTCATTTCCCAATCGGCAAAGTTCGTGCCTTTGAAGACATTTTCACCAATGATAATGTCTCGGACATTTCCCTTTCCAGTCATCTTGGCTACGATAGTCCAACTATCTAGTCAATGATATTTGGTTACAGTCTAACTGTTACACGAAACATAACATTGTATTAGTCCAACTAAAATAATTTTGACGAAATAATTTGAAAGCGCGTAAAGCTAAGTATCTGAATGAAATTGCAAATTCAATACTAGCCTCCCACTATTTTTCGGCGAGTCTCTAACCCTCTGTCGAGTACTCGGGAAACCTAGTTTCCTAGTGGGCTAGGATCCCGTTAAATAACATACAACCTTGACTTTGGCCAACAAGCTGTATGATATTTAACTAGGTAGATCTCTAAGATCAATTGGATCTCATCCAATTCCTAAATCCGGTAGGTGGACCTCCAAGTCCGAAATATATATACAATATATATGCCAATATATCCAATATATTTTCCTAACATTTTTCCTCTGAATCAACTAAGCCTTGGTTGGCACAACAAGCTTAATGATTCCAGTTAGCGGGACCCATTGACATGGAAAGCTTCGTAATCAATGTCGATGGACAAGAAGTGATCTTGACTTTGGCCAACAAATCACGACTTGGACAAGACACCGATATGGAACAAAATTCTCATGATTCAAACACATCCGCAATTGAAAAAGGTCTTGACTTTGGCCAACAAACCAATGCCAACTTTGGATCTTGAGTAAGAATCACTCAACGGAAGAAAAAAACGCTTAATATGATTTGAGGGTTTTTCGCGTAAATTGGCAACCAATTTAATATATTTATTAAGGTCTCATCATACACCCTTAAGTATGCTTCTAAAACATCATAAAGCGCAAATAGTAAATTAATAATGATATGCGGATGGATATTACCCAAATTTTTCCTAGAACAAACCACTCAATTTCCTCCCCCCGGCTAGAACTATTTAACTCTACCAATAATAATACAATAAATAAAGAAACCTCATTTACATTGAGGGGAATTGGTGAGAAGAGAAATACAAATAATAAGGAGATAAAAGGCTGGACACGCAGGTCCAATTTCATAAATTCTAAATTTATTACAATTTCTGAAATTGCCCTCACCCTTCTAATATCCATCCGATATACATTATTCATACAACACATTCATGTAATCATACAAAACATGTTATTCAATCAATCTAATCCAATTAATTAATCTTTGAATTAATGATCATCCAATGTTCAAACAGCGATTTGATTTGCGTGAGTCAAACTCGTTTAAGAATAAATACTCAAAGTAAGTATTCTTGAATTATTTTGAACTACAACTTTAAATCCAATTTATTTGTATTCAATACTAATTCCAATTTAATTCCAAATTAAAAATTTACACTTATTTATTTGCCTTAAAGACTTGGATTCCAAATCCAATCTTAATGGGTCTCAAAGGCCCAATAACATCCAATGTCCTTTTAATTAAAGTCAATGGGCTTTTAATTGATTCTTAAGGCATGGGCTTTGGCCATAATGGATTAAACCCAAAATGCCAAGGCCCAATAGGAATCACCATATTGCCAACAAATCAATTTAGGCCCATTAGGCCAATTAAATTCTTTAAAGTGCTTTGGACTTTATGGAATTGGTTTTGGGCCCAATTGGATCCAATCCAAAAGTCCAAAACCAAACTTGGTCAAACCAAGCCCATTAAGCCCAAATACACACTTTTAGCCCAATAAACTTTAAAGGCCAATTATTACAATTTTAATATTCCAAATATTATAATTATTATAATTAAAGTGTATTAGTCATGATTAATTAATTAAACTCAATATTTCCAAAATACCAATTAACTTAATTAATCATGCTTAATCCAACAATTCATGCTCAACACAGATTGAGGCCAAAATACATCATTTCATGCTTAACACAAATTGAAGCCTAAATAAATCATTTCATGCTCAACATGCTCTTTGATTTTAACATAAACATTATTGACTTTGATTCTAATCCAATCAAACCAACGATCAACATTTAAACATACATTTAAACACATCATTTTATGTTACAAAAAATCAAAAATTGCAGTCCACTGTACAGTTCAAAGCATCAATTTGAAAAAATCATGTTCAAAACACAAAAGCCCCAAATTTTATGCTCAAGAACCCTAAAATTTTTCATGCTTAAAATTGGCTCATGATACCATTGTTAGTGTTCCTAGAAAATTCCAAGGATCTAATAAGCATGAAAACAAGTGATTAAGATCATTATAAGTTGCGGAAATACTTACAACGAACGGATTTGAGCTTTTAAAAATTTGAGAAGAGAACTCCAAGTTCCAAGCTTTGAGTGATGATTCCAACTCTTGAAGAGATGTTTCCCTATCACATTTGTTGACTTGCTTAAGTGCTAGCTTTGTTGATTTGAAACAAAATCCAAAGAGAGATGAAGGAGAAGCTCACGCCCAAGGCTTAGAGTATTAGGGTTTATTTTGTTCAACTTGTGTAAATGATGTAGAGATTTGCTTTTTGGTAAAAACCCTTTTACCCTTTTCACCAAAACTTGGTAGTTGGGTAAATGGTTTTACCAAAACCATTACAAAGTGGTTGGGTGGTTGGTGGCTTGGCATAAATGCCAACTACCCTCCACCTACCACACATATGAAGTGGGCCCCACTATTTGAATTCAAAATTCAAATATCTCTACGAACATTTTCCGCGGCTCAGTTCCGTTTAATCAGATTAAACGAACTTTCGTCGCTAAATAATTAAATCTAATTTAATTAAATAATGATGCCTCGCAAATATATTACGAACGTCGATTACGAATTAATTCTAAATTAATTCATTCGTTTGTATTAAAGTCCGACTTTAATTTCGTAATGAAATCCAATTCATATTAATATATCCGATATATTAATTTTAGCCCATTCGAATAAATTAAATAGAAAAATCAAATTTAACTATTAAATTTATTTTACCGATTAATTCCAAATTAATCGTGTTCTCTCTCTACCAAACACATTTAATCCCAGATTAAATAAAGCCCCAATTAATCACAGATTAATTTTCTCTCTCTAAATTAATCCCAGATTAATTCTAATTTAAGTCAACTGTCATCGGTGAATCTTTGGGAAGCGACCCAATAGATCTCTGGATATGTTGGCAGTAAATCCGGTTATCGGACTATCCGATAAAGTAAGAACCTCGTACCACGTGCTTATCGATTTACAAGACATGGTTGGCTTCTAACAAAGCACCGTGCCTACCCAATTCTCCAGAAATATTCTTACTGGAATATATAATCTATGTCAGACGTAGTATACGTCGTAATGCGTATAACAATCCAGTATCTGATGTCACGTGCAAGGCCTGGGGCTGGAATAGTGTCTGCTCCGTACGAAGCACATATCAGATATCAAGCAACTAGTCTCTTTGAATCAGATAATCATGACCTTGTCATATTATTTCGATGGTTGCAACACTATAGAGAACTAGTTCTGAATCCCTGCGTGATTATCATCTCCATATGTCTGAAGTGATACTTCCTTCTTGACATCACATCCAATACACTACGATTCTAAATAAACCTAGAAGAGGTGCACACAGAACCTGTTAAAACCCTGGACGACCAAAACGAAAGTTTACCGATTGTCGCAAGTACTAGCGATGCAAGTCTCAGGTTAATACCAAATACACCTACCCTGAAGCAGACTCCCATAGACACATATACATACTACCAACGGGATTCCGCGGGGTCTATCCAGAGCGAAGCTATTTTTCGTACCATCGGTAAAACACAACCTCATATTGCACTTGCATAAGTATCAAATACTTAAACATATGAGAACTGTGCCGTTATGCCCTCATAACGCGCACAAGTGCAATACTAGTCTATTCCGCATTATCGATGTCCAGTCTCGATAATACTACGACTAGGGATATTTAATGATTAAACCTTTATGGATTGATATTGTCTCATATCATCTCAATCCGGAACTAATTATAAGGACTTCTACCATTTCTATATCAAAGTAAATAAATTAAGAAACTGTAAAAGGAAATTTCATTACTACATAGTTAATTTTGTACAAAAACACAATGTCTTTTACAAACAGTGACGCTATGGGTCATAATTGTCTAACAGGTAGTCCCCTCAGGGACTTCAGAGGTTCTGAGGCAAACCGTGGGATACGGGCTTGTAGGAGCGAAGTGGGGTTTACCGATAGGCCTATGATGCTCGACGACCATGACACTGTTGGACTCACAGCCTGTAGAGAGTACAGAGTAGCCCGCGGGGGACTAAACCAGAAAATAAATGAGTCACCACCCAGTGTGAACTGGGAAACGATTTAAGGCTGCACTCACTCCTCGCAAGAGAAGACCTCAAACCGATGGGTTCGAAATGGTCCCTTAGTTATGCCAGTATAATGGACGGGTTCACACAATGGTATAGCCAAGTCTTATACAGTTCATGCAAGATAATTCAAATAAACACACAAATTTGCACACCCATAAACATTTATATAAATAAAAGCAAATTAAATTAAGAAATACTAGGTACGATAACAAGAATAATAATAATCAAAAGCAAATAAAGTGTCAATAAATAAATAGTAAACAAAATGGGGTTAATCATACATATATGAGTATTTCCCGAGTGGTATGTGGAGTTGTATAGTACAGACCGCACTACCATCCATTCGGATTCAGCTACGAAATTTACATCTGGGTTTCCATCCGATATAATGCGAGGGATAATAACACACATAACCATCAATGCAATGTAAATGGTCACAAAAAGGATGAAATAATAAAATAACAATAAAAGTAAATAAAAAAAACTAAATAGCAAAAATAAATATGAAATAATAAAATAACGACGAAAGACAAAAAGATAAATAACAAACTAAATGCGAAATAATAAAACAACGATGAAATAATAAATAGATAAAAATAAATAACAAAAATGCCAAAAGGAGATGTGGCCAAAGATTTGGCTGTTTTTGATGTAGGACTTCGCATACCCGGCTAGACGTATTTCACGTCCTGCCAAGCACGCAGCGTCCAAAACTATAAAATAAATATGGTAAAGGGTGCCCTCAGGTCTTACCTTTCAAGTTGCTTTCTTGGAAGTGCGTTAGGCCATTGCTAGAAGGATCGCTAGTTCGCTGTTTCTGCTTGCAGTTTTGTTATTTTGGCTTGCTGTTTTGCTATTTTTTTGTTGTTGTTTTGCTGTTTCTGGTTGTTATTTTTGATGTTTTCTAGTTGTTGTTTTTGGTTGCTTTTTGTGGCTGTTTTTCTATTTTGGTTTCACGGTTTTTGGCTATTTTTTGTGGTTTTTTTTCTATTTTGGTTTCATAATTTTTGGTTGTTTTTTGGTGATTTGGCTGGTTCTCTTGGTTTTAGTTTTTGGTTTTTGGATTCAGTGTTGGCTGGTTTTCTTGGTTTTGGTTTTTAGTTTTTGGATTCGATGTTGTCACTTCTTTGTTTGTTGTTTCGGTGGTCTTAAGGGTTTTTGGTTTCTTGTTTTTTCGATGGTGAGAAGAAGAAGAGAAGCTTGAAGGGTCTTTTTGTTGTGTTTTGCCGTTCAAGAAAGAAAAAGAAGAGTATGTTTTTTTTTTCACGCCTAAAGCCTCCTCCCAAAGATGAAACTTAGTCCATTTTTATAATGATTTGGATGGATCACCAAAAAGGGAAACAAGTCATGGAAAATTATTTTGGAATATAATCTTACAAATTTTGTGATGGAGATCTCAAATCTTTTTTAATTGGAAAGTCTTGATGAGGGAATTTGAGCATGTGTTTTTTAATTGGTGATGAACCGCATAGATCGAAGCATCTCACACTCGGTGGTTCGGGAACAAAGGCCAGGGGTCGAAGCACCTCGCCATCAACTCAACTCAGTTCAGGAATAAATCATAGAGATCGAAGCATCTCGCATGGATGAATCCCAGGGTCGAGGCCCACATTATCAACTTTATTTCAGGAATAAATCCTAGAGATCAAAACATCTAGCAGGGATGAATCCCAGGGTCGAGGCCCACATTCTCAACTTCAGTTCGGGAATAAATCCTTGAGATCGAAGCATCTCGAAGGGATGAATCCCAAGTGTCGAAGCACCTCACCATCAAACCAACTCAGTTCGGGAATAAAGCCCAGAGATCGAAGAATCTCACACTCAGCATGGTTCGGGAATAAAACCCAGAGGTCGAAGCACCTCGCCATCAACTCAGCTCAATAAGTCCGGTAACGGCCGACGAATCAGATAAGTAAAAATACATGTATGACTTTGATAGGGTTGTCACTGTCACACACTGCACAAGCCCCATCAAAGTGGGCGCAACTGTAGACACTACCTTTTTGCATAAGCCCAATGATGAGCCTCATATGAAGACACTATCTAAAAAGTTACGGAAGTTGCAGAAAGCGAATGCCGGAAGGAAGGAAAACCTCCAAAATTAGCACCTCATCGGATTCGAACTCACTAGCCAGCCTCAGATTCGCTCAGTCAATTTCTGTTTCAAACCTTAGTCTCAAACACGCCCTTACACGCTTCAAATTTGGCCCATACACACGGCCCAAAGCCCATACAACCCACCATACACACGCCCAAGGTCCATAAACCTCCCATGCACGCCCAAAGCTTCCAAAATAGACAATATCCCATGCAATTCACATGTCAAAATCCCCTCAAATCACTTTCCAATTTAACAAGATTTGATATCCCATCTTTTCCAAATAACAATATTTGAAATCCCCATCACCAAATTTAGGAGATTGTATGCCAAAAATAATTTTGGTAAGAGATTCCCCAAATCAATGTGATTTATTTTCTTATTTAGAGATCCCTTCAAGACACTATAAATTATGAACCAAATCTTGACACAAAAGGTGGCTTGCTTGATTGGCCAAACAACTTGAAAACCCTAAGACTCTTTTCTTCTACCTTTGGATGTGAGCTCCCTAAAAAACCCTAGAGCCTCATTTTCTTCTCCCATCACCGAAAAACAACAACCAACAAAGCTACCATCACAAAAAAAAACCACCAACAAAACTACCATCACCAAAAAAACAACCACAAAGCCACTAAAAACAAGAAACTGAAGCCAACCACCAAAAAACAACAGAAACCATGAAACCAGAATCACTGAAATAACCAGTAAAAACAACCACCGAAAAACAACCAAAAAGACCAAGAAAATAGCAAAAACCGTGAACCAGTAAACCAGCCAAAAAACCCCCAAAAGCAGCAGCCCAAAACACCAAAAAATAGCAGCCAAAACAACCAAAATAGCAGCCCAAAAATAACCAAAACAACAACCCAAAATCACCAAAAATAGCAGCCAAAACAACCAAAACAACAGCCAAAACAACCAAAAACATCAGCCAAAACAACCAAAAATAGCAAACAGTACAACCAGTAAACCAGCAAAACAGCAACCAGAAAACATCAACTAAAAATAGTAAAATAGCAACCAAAAACAGCAAAACAGCAACCAGAAACAGCGAACCAGCAACCAGAAATAACGAACCAGCAAACCAAGCTTCGATCCTTCTGGCAACGGCCTAACGCACTTCCGAGAAATCAATTTGAAAGGCAAGACCTGAGGGCACCCTTACCCTATTTATTTTTATAGTTCCGGACGATGCGTGCCTGGCTGGACTTGAAATACGTCCAGCCGGGTATGCAAAGTTCTACATTAAATTCGACCAAATTTCTAGTCACATTCTTTTATTTCTTCGACATTTAGTTTGTTATTTCATCGATATTTTATTATTTCGTATTCAATTTGTTATTTCAGCGTTATTTTATTATTTCGCATTTATATTTCTATTTAGCTTTTTTGTCTATTTACTTTTACTGTTATTTTATTATTTCGCTTTTTTTACGTATGTTTACATTGCATTAATGTTTACGTATGGTAATCCCTTGTGGTATATCGGATGGAAACCCAGACATAAATTCTATAGCCGAATCCAAATGGACGATAGAGTGGTCTGTACTTGGGATACAACTCCACGTACCACTCGGGAAATACTCATATATGCATGATTAATCCCCCATTTGTTTACTATTTATTTATTGACGCTTTATTTGCTTTTGATTATTATGATTCTTGTTATCGTACCTTGTATTTATTAATTTAATTTGCTTTTATTTTTATTAATGTTTATGGGTGTGCAAAGTTGTGTGTTTTTTTGAATTATCTTGCATGAACTGCATAAGACTTGGCTATATCATTGTGTGAACCCGTCCATTATACTGGCATAAGTAATGGACCATTCTGAACCCAACGGTTTGAGGTCTTCCCTTACGAGGGGTGAGTGCGGCCTTAAATCTTTTCCTAATTCACGTTGGGTAGCGACTCATTTATTCTTCAGTTTAGTCCCCCGCGGGCTACTCCGTACTCTCTACGGGCTGCCAGCCCAACAGTGTCGTGGTCTCCGAGCATCATAGGCATAACGGTAAACCCCACTTCACTCCTACAGGGCTCGAGGAGTTCTTCGAGTTCTTATAGTCTAGAAGTACTAGAGTTGGTGGAGTTTCCACCATAAGTCTTTTACCATCACTATAAGATTTTCTCTTTATAGTGGATTTAGGCTGGTAACAGAGATACCCATAGTGGTTTTTTACTCGCACGAGTTTTCTACTTCTTCAACAAAATTACTGTATTGATTTATTTATTGCATTAATTTTATTTGTTTGGATTTATAAACTGTTAGACTTAATAGTGGTTATTAATTTGATTAATCCATAGAAATAATATTTAGGACTTGTCTTAAAATATTGTGTTATATTCCGCATAGGGTCTGAACCTTAGATTAATACGAAATTTTTATTGGTATCAGAGCCTGACTGCGATCTTTGACCCTTTTTGCTATGGACTGTAGTCAACCCTTCAATTGTCCCTCATTCTTTGATAGGACTGAATATTTACATTGGAAGATTCACATGGGGGCGTTCATTAAATCCTTAAATGAGATGGTATGGATGACAGTAGAGTACGAGTGGAAACCTCCTGTGGTTATGATTGATAGGGTATCTTCCTCTAAATATAAATTGACTTGAACTAATGATGAATTTGATGCTAGCAACAAGAACAGTAAGGAAATTAATGTCATTCATGGTGTTGTTTGCTCTGCTGAATTTAGGAGAATTTCCATGTGTGAAATAGCCAAGGATGTTTGGGACATTTTGCATTGACTGGTGTAAACACACACGTATAATGCAAGCGCACGTATCGTTCAAGTAGTATAAAAAATATCGATCCCACGAGGACTTAATTCCTACTGTTGTTATTAATTATTGATACTATTTATTTACAAGTATCTAATTATAGGGAGAATGGAATTGATTGTTTTTGGTTTGTTGAATGTGGTTTTGTAAAATAAAATAAAAAGACTCAAAGGAAAATACTAAGGAAAATAAAAGAAAAGACTCAAGGATCTAGGGTCGTGACTCCACACAATATTATTATAAAGATGAATTGATTCTCTTATCTATGTGTAATAAATCAATTTGCTAACCTGGAACACGAAAATATGCAAAAGCCTCTGTCGATGGTCAGACGCAAATACCCAGTATAACCCAATTGAACCATATTCCTATGTCAACCAAATTACCTGGATTCATTAAGATTAAGTTCCAATTATGGCTACCCCCGCCCGACAGGTATATGTCTATCCTATAAGGAAATCTATTAAAGGGTTATATATCCTCAAGGAAGATCGTGGGCTATTAAATCTAAGGCTAAAACCTAAAATCCCTATGTCTAGTTCATTTTAAGTTTACCAAATCAATCTTATTAATGGCCAGTTAACAAGAAGCATTAAACTTAAGACTCAATAAACAAACTAAAGAACTACCCATAAAAGAAAATCAATTATTAAGTGTGGATATTGTGTTTCATCACTTCCCTATTATAAAAATAAAATGATGGGGTTAGAGGATCCACATTTAATATTTCTTATCTAGGAATCTCACTTATTATAATATATAAATTATTTTATGTTCTGCTTTCTTAGGAATTAATAATGTTAAACATTTAAAACCAGCCATATAGGCGGTAATCCTTTTAGTCCAATTACACAAGCCATATAGGCGGTAATTATCTGTCACATAAAGATCAGCCATATAGGCGGTAAGGTCATTTATATTTAAACCAGCCATATAGGCGGTAATAAAGTCTGACATTAATTAATCCGGTTAAATTATAATTTATAAATTATAATTAAGTGAGATTTACCTAGATAATTATATTAAAGGTTTCACCTTTTACCCCAGCGGAAAATTAACTACAAAACATAAAGTAAATAAATAAAAAGCTGTAACAAAAAATAATACATAATTTTATAATTACAAAACTAGATGCTTCCTATGAAATCAGGGAAAAAATCCCAAGGAAAGCACAAGAAATGAAGTGGTGAAGGCCTGAATTTATAGGCAAATTCTGGATCCAGCGTCGCGACGCCAAAGGTCCCAGCGTAGCGACGCTGGCACGCGGGTTGACCACGCGTGTTCTGTCGGCAGAATCTAGTGATGACACGTGTCACACAATGAAGGTGGTGCAATGAGAAGACGACATGTGGCACATGGTGATTAGCTGAGCTTTCGGTCCAATGAACATCTGACACGTGGCACGCGTTTAGGATTGGTCAAATGAGAGATTAACACGTGGCAGCATGTGATTCACCGGTGATTCGGTCCAATGACAACTCGACACGTGGCATGCACTTGCTTTGGTCCAATGAGATTTCGACACGTGGCAGACGGCGCATTTTAGCAGATCTTTTGTGATGAAGACACGTGTCACGGCGCACATTAGCATGGTCGGCGCACTTTAGCAAGTCCAATTACTCAGATTCTGACACGTGTCCCTCAGCGTACGTTAGCATGGCCGGCGCACTTTAGGCGTCGCGACACGTAGAGTCTTGGAGTCACGACGTGAACAATTTACCGAATTGCCCTTTTGTCATTTTTTCTCTATTTTGGCCTCAAATTGCTTCCAATGCTTTCCCAACTTTATTTATCTGCAAAATAACACAAAACACATCAAAACGTTCATAAAACTCGAGAAACTATACATAATATTAGGTTAGATGAGTGAGAAATAGTGATATATATACCACTCATCACACCCCTAAACCTAACATTTTGCTAGTCCTCGAGCAAAACATAGAATAAAATAACATAAATTAACTAAGCCACTTTCGTAGGGATCACGATTGCATTTAGCGTATGCAACAAGCCTTTAAACCCTTAGGTGTCCCTAGTGGACGAGTTGTAGTCTCGTGAGGGTTTACAGCAATGATACCCACAAACATTTTACTAAAGTAAAAAGGTAGTGAAACTAATGCACACAAAAGCAAAAAGATAAGCGAAAAGAGAATAAAGATGTTAGTGACGAATCAGACGAAATTTCTACTCCAAGTTACTAGCTGTTTTGTTTCTTTCTAAATTACAGAATAAGTAAATTCTCCGATTATATTTACCATTCTTCATATACACAGCCAACAAAATATTAATCAACTCATTTTTTCCCACAACAGTCATAAGTACAGTTGATAAGAGAGTAATATTTTTGTCCTAAAGTTCTATCAGATTTCAGACCTTATTGAAGCAATGGAATAATTTTTCTCATTTTTCAGATTTTTGTTTTGATTTTTCTCTATTTTTTATTTAAATACATTATCTTCCATCTATGTAACGAGTGTTGGATCGGTGGCTCCCAAACCAGTTGGCTTTAGGGCACCAGGTGTTAAGACACCCCTACGGACTTAATTACTCAGACTTCAGATATATATATTTGTACCTTCTTTGATCCATGTAACGAGCTTTGGGCCAGTGATTCCCAAACCAGTTGGCTTTAGGGCACTAGATATTAAAACACCCTTACAGACTTAATAACTCGGATCTCATACTTTTTTTTAGAGATGCTTCCTCCAATTAAACTAGAGCACTGAATATTACAAAATTTTCAATTTTAGCTTATGTCCGTATGTTACTATATATGTTGATAATATCTGCCAAATGAGCATAAGAATATCCATTTTAGTCAGTTTTATGGAGAATTCACAAATTAATAATTCAAAATAAAATAAACAAAAGTTAACTTGTTTCGAAATAGGTTTGAGATACGTCTCAGGAGTGGAAACTCCTTACTCAGCTATCTCTTACCAATTTTACCATGATTAGTCAAATAAAAATGCAAAATATTTTTGTAATTTTTTGAAAATTTTTCAATTTTTTTGTATTTTTCGAAAAATTTTGGACTAAAAATAAAAACAACACACAAACTAAAAACAAGGTACTGATCAACTAATTCCCTCCCCCAAACCTAAATGAGACATTGTCCCTAAAGTCTTAAAAAGTAGAAGAAGAGTTTAGAAGGTCGTACCTGGTTAGCTGAAATTCTACAGGAAATTAAAAGTTAAGATCCAGATTAATCCGACGCATCTTACCACGATCGTCCTCGGACCAATTTATCTTTGAAAAGATAGGGTCAACTCGTGGTTCATAGGCTAAGAGTTGGTCTATTAGATCCAGAGCAGTTCTGGCAGTGAAGAGGAGTTCTTTTAAAGGTTTTGACACGAACCCATTTCTCCAAGCATCATCAAGAAACACACAAAGAAAATAATAAAATCCATCAACATTAAACAGCCCAATTGGTTTCTGGTGAATGTTCTGGTTCGCCCAAGATAGCACTATAAAAATTTCCTCCAATTTACCCAAGCCACCTGGCAAAGTAATAAAAGCATCAGCACGGTTAATCATTTCTACCAGTCGTTCAGACATACCTGGCACGATCAGTTCCTCTCCGTTTGATGGTTCAATAAGATTTGCCTCTACCAAGGGTTTTGGGATGATTCCCAAAACGTGACTGCCTCCCTCCTGTACCGCCTTTGAAACGATCCCCATAAGTCCAAGATTTCCTCCGCCATATATTAAGTGCATATTCCTTGCAGCTAAGACTCGACCCAATTCCTGTGCTGCTTCTACGTATTGTGGTTTAGTTCCAACACTACTACCGCAAAACACACAGATGTTTTCAACTCGTCTTCTTGAAGTGGCTTCCATTTTTTATGTATTTCTTTCTCAACTCTGGATGCCTTCAAAAGTGCAATGACGGGCTGAATTTATAGTACCTGAAAAAGGGTGAGTAATAATAGCACTAGTATCTTCCAGAGGACGTTTGTTTGCTAAATAAAACAAAGGAAATCGTGAAAGGTCAAAAAGTATGGATCCTGTCTACGAAAAAAATATAATTACAACAGAAAAGCAAATCAAAGCAATAATTAAGGCAACGGAATTGTGTACGCAATACGCCACTCGCTTAGTATATAAATCCATTAGGATGCGTCTCAAGATTTCATTCTTTACTCAGCCATCGCTAATAAATTGATTCTCATCTTTGTGATTGCCAAACACCATTCTTTTTGTCTTAAAATGCTCCGTTTGTGCTTTTCCCTACAAAAATAACACACAAAATTAAAAACTCTACAATATTTATACACAAAATATGAAAATAGAAATTACAAAAAATTGCATGGGTTGCCTCCCTGTTAGCGCTAAATTTTACGTCTTCAACCAGACGTGAGTGAAATCTATATGTCAAGGAGGTTTCAATGTCGTTTTGGATGTCCAATTAAAGACAATCCCATTAGCGTTTCTTTTGAAGGGTCTCTTCCAACTGTAAATGGGCAAAAAGAATTTTGTCTCATTCAGTGCTCGTGCCACCTTTTTGCTCCTTGTTGCTCCAGTGGTTCCTGCAAAGAAAGAAAGAAAATCATGAGGTCTCGTATGGTGTTTGACTTGGAATGGAAGTTCCATTCTGTCAAGCTTATGGGTGATATCGTTGATTTGTACTCCCCGATACAGCGATGTTTCTCCTGAATGCTCTGGATTTTCAATTTGGTCTGACAGTTGCTCCTCCATTTCCTCTGTTTCTTGATCCACCTTTTCTTCACAGATGTATTAGAAAATTTCCATATTCAGCTCTTCATCTGTCATCTGTGAAATGCATGCTCCATAAGTATCTGCTTGAGGATGTAAAGATGTTTCTGACATTAGGTTTTCATCCTCTGATACGACTGGAATGGATGGTTCAGGTAAATCTTCATCAAACATCATTGTAAAGCATGCTCCAAGATCTTCATTTTGAGGATTGAAAGTTAGATCCTCCGTTGTTGGTGCAGTTGGTACAAATAGATCAGTGACCGACGTAAACACACACGTATGACGTAAGCGTACGTATCGTTCAAGTAGTATAAAAAGTATCGATCCCACGAGGACTTAAAACCTTATCTATTAATTTTTATGAGGTTAACTGTTTACTGGTATCTAACAGATTGATTTGAATTGGTTGGAAAAAGGCGATGATTCTAAATTTAAAACAAGTAAATAAATTTTTGCTTAAGTGAAATGATGAAAATTCAATTTATAAAAACTATCCAAGGTTGTGACTTATTTCAATATTATTTAAAAGATGAAGTAGTTATCCTATAGTTGGGTAATTGACCGGCGTAAACACACACGTATAACGCAAGCGTACGTATCGTTCAAGTAGTATAAAAAGTATCGATCCCACGAGGACTTAATTCCTACTGTTGTTATTAATTATTGAATCTATTTATTTACAAATATCTAATTAAATGGAGAATGGAATTGATTGCTTGATTGATTTGGTTGATTAAAGATTTGCTAAAAGATAAAAGAAAATACTAAGGAAAATAAAAGACACAAAGATCTAAGGTTGTGATTTCTTTTAATATCATTTAAAAGATGAAGTGATTATTTTATGTTTGTGTAATAAATCAGTTTACTAACCTGGAACACTAAATTATGTAAAAGCCTCTTCCGATGGTCAACTACAAATACCCAGTATAACCCAATTGAACCATATTCCTATGTCAACCAAATTACATGGATTCATTAAATTTAAGTTCCAATTATGGCTACCCCCGCCCTACAAGTATATTCATATCCTGTAAGGAAATCTATTAAAGGGTTATCTATCCTCAAGGAAGATCGTGGGCTATTAAGTCTAAAGCTGAAACCTAAAATCCTTATGTCTAGTTCATTTTAGATTTACCATATCAATCTTATTGGTGATCAGACAATAAGAAGCATTAAGCTTAAGACTTAATAAGTAAATCTATAAATTACCCAAACTATAAAATAATCCCTTATAAACTAGTGATATTAAAAGTCATCACAACCCCTAGATAACTAACACATAACTAGGGCTAGTAAAGACATAAAGTAAAAATACTGAAAAGTAAAATAAAATAAAATGTTAAGGTAAAAGGAATTATTTATACTATTACTTATTTAGATATCTCCCAGTAAAATAATATATAAACTTGTGATTAATACCAACCAGCCATAAATGCGGAACCAAAATAACCAGCCATAAAGGCGGAATATAAGTTTTATTACCAACCGACCAATCTGGCGGTATCCTGATTAAGTCAAATTTAAATAGTAAATATATTATTTTTAAGGGAGATTAATCTAAATAGTAATAGTAAAAGAATTACCTTTCACCCGAACATAAGGAAATTACCTCATCATAGTGAATAGTAAAAACTGTAAAAAGTAAAAAGTAAATTGTAAAAATTATAAAAAGTGAAAAGTAAAAATTAAATTACTATTATTACAAAAAGTAATTAAAATTATTTACAAAACTAAAAGATAAAAAATAAAAACTAAAAAATTAAAGATTCTAGAGAGAGAAGCTCTCTCTTTAGACGGATTTGAAGAGAGAGGATGGGACACTGAATTCTGAAATCTCGAGCTCAATTTATAGGCGTCGATAGGATCTGGGCGTCGCGACGCTGTAACAGTTCCGCGTCGCGACGCCAGCTACAGTGACACGTGTCACGCGGTGATTCGACGGCTCAGATCTTATCCGATGACGTGGCACTGTTCATGACGTCATTGCTTACGTCACAGTGATGATGTGGCACTGTTCATGACGTCACGCTGACGTGTGGAGGGCGATTGTCGGCAGCGTCAGATCTTGACACGTGGCACCGGCGCACATTAGCAAGTCCGTTGAGATGTTGACACGTGTCACGGCGCACGTTAGCAAAGTCAAACTTTTCAAATTCTGACCCGTTGACCCGGCGTACTTTAGCAAAACCGGCGCATGTTGGGCGTCGCGGCGCGCAATGCTCCAGCGTCGCGACGCGCAGAAGATGAAAATATTCCTGTTGACGCATTTTTGTCCGGTTTTGCCCCAAATTGCCTCCAATGCTGTCCAAACTTTATTTATCTACAAAATAACAACAAAACACATCAAAACGTTCATAAATCTCGAGAAGCAATACAAAACATTAGGTCAAATGAGTAAGAAATAGTGGTATAAATACCACTCATCAGTAATATATCAATTTATTAACCTGGAACACTAAATTATGTAAAAGCCTCTTCCGATGGTCAATTACAAATACCTAGTATAATCCAATTGAACCATATGTCTATGTCAACCAAATTACCTAGATTCATTAAGTTCAAGTTCCAATTATGGCTACCCCCGCCTGACAGGTTTATTCATATCCTGTAAGGAAATCCATTAAAGGGTTATCTATCCTCAAGGAAGATCGTGGGCTATTGAATCTAAGGTCTTAAACTTAAAATCCCTATGTCTAGTTCATTTTAAGTTTACCTAATCAATTTAATTAATGGCCAGTTAATTAAAGAGCATTAAGATTAAGACTCAATAAATAAATCTTTAAATTACCCAAACTATAATCTAACCCTTATAAACTGGTTAAATTGAAATTCATCACAACCCTAGATAACTAACTTAGCTACGACACATAACTAGGGCTAAAAACTTAAAAGACTTAAAATAAAATTGCATAAGGTAAATGCGGTAAAATAAATGCTGGAAGTGAATTAAAATAAAATTGCTAAGGTAAAAGGAATTACTTCTACTATATACTAATTAGATTTCTCCCATAATATAATATAAGCTTTGCAAAACATTACCAACCAGCCATATATGCGGTATCTTGATTTAATCAGTTTAAAAACAGCCAGCCATAAAGGCGGAATCATTTTAATATAAACCAGCCATAAAGGCGGAATCAAAATAACCAGCCATATAGGCGGAATAAAAACAACCAGCCATAAAGGCGGAATGAAAACAACCAGCCATAAAGGCGGAATGAAAACAACCAGCCATATAGGCGGAATTAAATTACCAACCGACCAGTCTGGCGGTATCCTTATTAAGTCCAATTTAAAACTTTGAATATATTATAATTTTGGGAGAATAATCTAAGAAGCAATAGTAAAAGAATTACCTTTTACCCTAGTAGGGGGAAGTTACCTCCTCATGGATGAATAGTAAAAACTGTAAAATAAACAAAGTAAATTATTATTATTACAGAACGTAATTAAAAATTACAAAACTAAATTAAAAGAACTTAGAGAGAGAAGAACTCCCTAATTACATCAAATTAGTGAGAGGAAATGGTACAACAAAAACTGAAATCTCGAGCTCTATTTATAGGCGCGAGTAGGGGTCCAGCGTCGCGACGCCAGCTACAGTTCCGCGTGGCACAATGACGGCTTGACACGTGGTGAGGCGGCTAAGAGATCAGATCCTTATCCGATGATGTGGCACTGTTCATGACGTCATTGCTTACGTCATGCTGACGTGTGGAGGGCGACTTTCGGCACCGTTAGATCGCGACATGTGGCACTGGTGCATTTTAACATATTCGTTGTGATGGCGACACGTGGCACGGCGCAAGATAGCATGATCGGCGCATTTTAGCAGGCGGCGCACGTTAGCAAATTTTCTGATTGGTCCACGTATCCACAGCGTACTTTAGCAAATCCGGCGCATGCGGGGCGTCGCAACGCGTAAGGATTCAGCGTCGCGACGCCATAATGACGATTTTGCCCTTTTGTCCAGTTTTTCCTGTTTTGCTCCAATTCACCTCCAGAATGTCTTGAAACTTTATTTATCTACAAAATAACACAAAACACATCAAAATATTCACAAAACTCAAGTAACTATACAAAATATTAGGTTAAATGAGTGGGAAATAGTGATAGATTTACCACTCATCAATCAGCTTCATCCTCGTCAGAGTCATAATAATAAAAATCAAATCGGGACTTTGCTAGTTTGGGCTCCTGAACTGATGCCTCTGGTTGTTGATATTGTTCAGCCTCCTCCTTTGTTAAGGTGTCATTGTGAAATGATTGGTACTCGAAGGCTTCATCAGTGTCATCTGAAAATGGTTCTTGAGGTATGTAGCTTTGGTTTTCTGTTAATTGTCTCATTTGATCTGTCATATTCTGAATGGATGCTGATTGTCTCTGAATACTTTCGAGTTGATTCTGGTATGTTTCAAACATCGTATCCAACTCTTCGTCTCGTTTCTTGAACACATCTTTGAGCATGTCAATCATCTGATCTTCTTTTGATTGTTCTGATTGTTGATGAAGATCATTGTAGGATGGTGGATAAGATGGAAAATGTGATGGTTCTTCGTACCATGAAGGATTTTGATAGCTCTGTCACCCTGGATTGTAGTTGTACTTGAAATAATCTATCGGGTGGTTACCATTACATATGTCACATCTCCTCATTGCGTCTTGTTGAGCAAATGTGGTATTGCTTGGTTCTGGCATCCAGTGATAATTGTTGGGCTGGAAAATAGGCCTCAGAAAACCGGACTGTTGCTCCCAGATTTGGGGTGTATCTTCTAGTAAAGCTCGAAATCTTTTAGTCTCCCAATAATGTTCCATTTTTCAATCACCTGAAAAATAAAAGAAGGAAATAAAAATTACAGATACAAATAAAGAAAATTAGATACAAGTAAATTAGATAGCTTCAAAATTAATAACTCAAGAAAAATAAGTCCCCGGCAACGGCGCCAAAAACTTGACCGGCGTAAACACACACATATAACGCAAGCGCACGTATCGTTCAAGTAGTATAAAAAATATCGATCCCACGAGGACTTAATTCCTACTGTTGTTATTAATTATTGATACTATTTATTTACAAGTATCTAATTATAGGGAGAATGGAATTGATTGTTTTTGGTTGGTTGAATGTGGTTTTGCAAAATAAAATAAAAAAGACTCAAAGGAAAATACTAAGGAAAATAAAAGAAAAGACTCAAGGATCTAGGGTCGTGACTCTACACAATAAATTTATTTGCTAACCTGGAACACGAAAATATGCAAAAGCCTCTGTCGATGGTCAGACACAAATACCCAGTATAACCCAATTGAACCATATTTCTATGTCAACCAAATTACCTGGATTCATTAAGATTAAGTTCCAATTATGGCTACCCTCGCCCGACAGGTATATGTCTATCCTGTAAAGAAATCTATTAAAGGGTTATCTATCCTCAAGGAAGATCGTGGGCTATTAAATCTAAGGCTGAAACCTAAAATCCATATGTCTAGTTCATTTTAAGTTTACCAAATCAATCTTATTAATGGCCAGTTAACAAGAAGTATTAAACTTAAGACTCAATAAACAAACTAAAGAACTACCAATAAAAGAAAATCAATTATTAAGTGTGGATATTGTGTTTCATCACTTCCCTAGAATAAAAATAAAATGATGGGGTTAGAGGATCCACATTTAATATTTCTTATCTAGGAATCTCACTTATTATAATATATAAATTATTTTATGTTCTGCTTTCTTAGGAATTAATAATGTTAAACATTTAAAACCAGCCATATAGGCGGTAATCCATTTAGTCCAATTACACCAGCCATATAGGCGGTAATTATCTATCACATAAAGATCAGCCATATAGGCGGTAAGGTCATTTATATTTAAACCAGTCATATAGGCGGTAATAAAGTCTGACATTAATTAATCCGGTTAAATTATAATTTATAAATTATAATTAAGTGAGATTTACCTAGATAATTATATTAAAGGTTTCACCTTTTACCCCAGCGGAAAATTAACTACAAAACATAAAGTAAATAAATAAAAAGCTGTAATAAAAAATAATACATAATTTTATAATTACAAAACTAGATGCTTCCTATGAAATCAGGGAAAAAATCCCAAGGAAAGCACAAGAAATGAAGTGGTGAAGGCCTGAATTTATAGGCAAATTATGGATCCAGCATCGCGACGCCAAAGGTCCCAGCGTAGCGATGCTGGCACGCGGTTTTGGTCCATGCGAGTTGACCACGCGTGTTCCGTCGGCAGAATCTGGTGATGACACGTGTCACGCGGTGAAGGTGGTGCAATAAGAAGACGACACGTGGCACATGGTGATTGGCTGAGCTTTCGGTCCAATGAACATCTGACACGTGGCACGCGTTTAGGATTGGTCAAATGAGAGATTAACACGTGGCAGCATGTGATTCACCGGTGATTCGGTCCAATGATAACTCGACACGTGGCACGCGCTTGCTTTGGTCCAATGAGATTTCGACACGTGGCAGACGACGCATTTTAGCAAATCTTTTGTGATGATGACACGTGTCACGGCGCAAATTAGCATAGTCGGCGCACTTTAGCAAGTCCAATTACTCAGATTCTGACACGTGTCCCTCGGCGCACGTTAGCATGGCCGGCACACTTTAGGAGTCACGACGCGTAGAGTCTTGGCGTGGCGACGCAGAAAATTTACCGAATTGCCCTTTTGTTATTTTTTCTCTATTCTGGCCCCAAATTGCTTCCAATGCTTTCCCAACTTTATTTATCTGTAAAATAACACAAAACACATCAAAACGTTCACAAAACTCGAGAAACTATACAGAATATTAGGTTAGATGAGTGGGAAATAGTGATATAAATACCACTCATCATGCATACTATGCATGATGGCACACTATCTGTTAAAAATAATAGATTTCAGGATCTTACTACTAGGTTTGAGGTCGCCAGAATGAAGGATAATGAGACATTTGAGGAATTTTATGCTGAGATTAATGATATCGTTAACTCAAGCTTTAACTTATGTGAGACTATCTCTATTAGTAGGATAGTTAGGAAAATCCTTAGATCCCTACCTGATAATTTCCTACCTAAGATCACCATCATCGAGGAAAGAAATTACCTTGATCACCTTAAATTAGATGACCTCGTAGGAAAACTGCAGGTGTAGGAGAAGAAACTTTCTGGTTATAAAAAGCCCAAAACCATAGCGATGAAGATCGTGAAGGAAGTTGTTCATGATCCATCTAGCGATGATAGTGATAATCTCACGGATCATGACTTGGCCATGTTTGCAAAGAAATTTAAGAAATTCCTTAAGTTGAAGAAGAGTAGTCATGATAGGGATAGAAATGATAAGCCAATAGAGAGTAGGCATAGTAGGAGGGAGTCTAGAGATGATAGTGTTGGAGTTAGTGCTCGGCACGCCAAATTTTATTTTATTTATTGTAAAGACGATGTACATTTTATTTTATTATGAATAAAATTAAGTAATTTTCATCAATATAATCTCATAAATGGTAAAGGCGTAAAAGATCTTAGAATTAATAGTTGTGATATAATTGCAAAAGCGTCGCAATTGTAACTAAGAAATGTCACAATACAATTCATTCTTAAAATGTTCTTGGTCAAGGTTTACATACCTTGTCAGTTAGTAAACCCGTGAGACCGATACTTGTCGTATATTAGAATTGTTCTAATGGTTTGTCTCAGTAAACCATGAGTCTTGGGAGACTCATATATACACATAGGTATTTATTGGATAAATACTGAACGACTCATTCGAAGATTCCTGATATGTGGTACACCAACGTCAATAGGAATCTTTACGAGTCGAATAGCATATTAGCTCCTTTGACTTGTGATACCACTGTGGATATGCGAGATATCATTTGTACTATGATAACAGTCACGTCAATGATCTTTTAAAATCAGTCATCCGCATGTTCATTAGGTATGGACTGATACTCACGATATCATGTGATGTATTCAAAGAGGATCTGTCAGTCCCGTGTACGGGATTTAGGTATCCAATTTGTGATTCCTTGAAATCATTGGCCGAGGTATGATTCGGAAACGAGTTCCGAATATTTATTAAATAATCATAATTATGTTGCGACACATGAATTGTTCATAGCGGAGATTTGACGTTTAATCTATATCTCTGGAACAATTCGGATAACCTATGACAAAAGGATTATATATGCAATGACTTCAACTTGGATGGTTCAACTCGATTATTTGTGGTCGTCGTAATTTGTGAGTCGACAAATTATGGACATGGAAATGGTCTCAGTGACAGATAAACTTGAACCTAGAGAGTCCCACAATATAAAGTGTACTCGTTGAGCACTGGAGCAATTAATTATGGATAATTCGAATTATTCATAATTTACACATGCGTATTAAATAATGTGTATTTGTATATGATACATAATTTAGATTAGATACACATTATTAATCAATTTGATTTTGACACTTGTTTTATTATTATTATTATTATTATTATTAATTATTAATAATGATAAAATGGAAGAATATTCTTGGAATATTATTTATAATATATTTTATCTTTTTGTAAATTAAATTGAATAAATTAATTAAAATGTTTATTTATTTAGATAAGAATAATTCTTGGAATATTCTTATTATTTGGCAAATTTTGATTTGCTAAATCATGTGTTTTTTACACATATTTTTTAATTAACAACATATCAAAATAATTATATCTTTATGGATAACATTAAAGTGTGTCAAAATCTTGGCCATGGAAATTATTTATTTTGGCAAAAAATTGTGTAATTTTCGAAATTATGGTAAATTGTTATAAAAATAAAATTATTTCATTTTGTTTAAGCTTTTATCACATTCTCATGTGTTGAGAAACCAGAGAAAAAATGGGTTAAGGTTTATGAACAATTTATCAACACCAAGGTAGAAGAATTTGAAAATTAGAGCTTGGAATTAAGGTAATTAAAAGTTTCGAATTTCGAATTTCTTTGTTTTTGTTTCTTAAGCATGAAAATATATATTGGATATGTATTTTTCATGTCTTAAAATTATATGTATCTTGGATATGTATATGATTCAAAAATTTGGTGTTAATTGTTCAATAAACCTTAATAGTTTTCTTTATTTAGCGTGTGTTGTAAGATTAATTAGGGAATTAATCTCAAAATTTAAAATTGTCATTCTAGAGTGATATTATCACTCTAATAATGCATAGAATTATTCTTGAGGCTTTGCATTGTGGTGATTAATTTTGATGTTAAATTAATTGGATTAATTTGTGAATAAATTGAATTTTGGCATGAAAAATGGATAAAAATATTTCTGGAATTAGATATGATTTGGTCCCTTAAAACATAATATTTTTTATGGAAAAATGTGTTATTTGGATGATTTTGGATGTGTATTGGGTGGTGGATAAATTTCGAAAATTATTTCGGGGTGAAAACACAAGAAAACGGTGAAATTCACGTCAAAACGGACCCGCCACATCATGACTGTGAAACCAGCGAACCGACCACTGTCCGGGCAGCCCAAGGGCTGATAGAACACTGCCCGAGTGACCGAGTTGGCCCGACTCGGTGATTGGTCAACTGATTTGACCGTTTGCCCGTTGTAGATATTGTATTTTTATATGAGCCCGATGATGAGCCTCGTATGGAGGCACTACCTGAAATGTTGTGGAAGTGACGAAGAATGAATACCGGAAGGAATGAAAACATCCAAAATTAGCATCTCATTAGATTCAGACTCACTAGCCAGCCTCGGATTCGCTCAGTCTGTTTCTGATTCAAACCTTAACCGCGGCCCAAAACCCCTTGCAACCCATGCACTCGGCCCCTACAACCCATTCAGCCCATCCACCCTGCAACCCATGAATCGGGCCATGTAGCCCAAAAACCTCATGCATAATCTTCCTAAATATGATAAAATCCCTTCATCAACAATTTCCAATTTAGTGAGATTTCGAGATCTCATCCTTACCAATTTAACAAGATTTTGGGATCCCATCCTCACCAAATTTATAAGATTTTTTCCCAAAATAAATTTCCCAAATTTACATGATTTGTTTCCCTATTTCGAGATCCCTTCAAATCATTATAAAAAGGGGACCAAATCATCAACAATGGATGAGGTCTGGGACGGAAACCCTAGGACTTCTTCTTCTTCTTGGGACAGCAACCAACAAACAAAAAACACTAGACCATCACCGAAACAACCATCACAGAAGAAACAATCATCACTGAAACAACCAAGAAATTGAAACCACAACCAATCACCGAAAATAATAAAGAAACAACCAGAAGAAACAACCAATCGCCAAAAAATCGAGATAAAAACAGCAGCCAACCACTGAAAATATAGCCAAAAAACCGAGACAAAAACAGCAGCCAACCACCAAAAATACAGTAAAATAACCAAAAACAATCACCAAAAAACTGAGATAAAAACAGTAGCTAAAAACAACAGCTAAAATAACCAAAAACAGCAGCCAAAAACAACCAAAAAAAAAACAGCAGCCAAAAACAACCAAAAACCAGAAAATAGCAAACAGCAAACAGCGAAATAACAAACAGCGAAATAGTAAACAGCAAAGCAAAAATAGCGCGAGCAGCAACCAGTAATCCTTCCGGCGACGGCCTAACGCACTTCCGAGAAAGCAACTTAAAAAGTAAGACATGAGGGCACATTTATCATGTTTATAGCTCTGGACGCTGCATGCCTGGTTGGACGTGAAATACGTCCAACCGAGTATGCGAAGTCCTACATCAAAGACGGCCAAATTTCTGGTCACATTTTTTCTTTCTTTTGCTTTTCGTTATTTATCATTTTTCATCTATTTATTCACTGTTATCGTTGTTTTATTATTTTCGCCTTTATTTTGTTATTTATCTTTCCGTCTATTTATCGTTATTTTATTACTTCACCTTTATTATATGTGTTCATGTTGATGATTATGTATGTTATTATCCCTTGTGGTATATCGGATGGAAACCCAGACATAAATTTCGTAGCTGAATCTGAATGGATGGTAGTGTGGTATGTACTTGGGATACAACTCCATGTACCACTCGGGAAATATTCATATATGCGTGATTAACCCTCCTTTTATTTGCTCTTTATTTATTGACGTTTTTTCCGCTTTTGATTGTTTATTATAGTTTTCGTTATCGCATCTTGTACTTCTTAAATTTGTTATGCTTTTGAAACTACGTTATTGTGATCATTATGTTGATTGGGTATGTTATTATATTCTTATTCGCTTTTATGCATGAATTACATTAAAACTTGGCTATACCATTCTGTGAACCTGTCCATTATATTGGCATAAGTAAAGGACCATTCCAAACCCAACGGTTTGAGGTATTCCCTTGCGAGGGGTGAGTGCGGCCTTAAATATTTTCCCAATTTACGCTGGATAGTGACTCCTTTATTCTCCGGTTTAGTCCCCGCGGGCTAATCCGTACTCTCTACGAGCTGCAAGCCTAACAATATCGTGGTCGCCGAACATCATAGGCATAGCGGTAAACCCTTCTTCGCTCCTATAGATGGCGACTCTACTGGGGATAGAGAATCGGCCCCAAAATAATGCCTTATAGTGTCTATGGCTTTGGCTTTTGTTAACCAAGTCTCATATATTTTACATACTCTTCTTACCCCTGATGGCGTCATGTATCGTGAAGTCGCTTTCACTCAAGGCATCGGATCGTTATGTGATGATAATCATCACTCGTTGGCACGTACCCTGGGGTATAAAAAAGGTGTGCTCACTTGGTCGCTCGAACCCTTGAGTAGGGAGACATAGTTGTGTGCAACCCTTCACCGATGAGAGCCTTATCTATACCATTGTAAGCCCACATACGAACCATAGTTATGTGTCATATAGAAGCTACCCACATGCTTGTGTTTGGGCCCCCTATCATTTAAAGTTATTTAGCCACTTTATCGCAAAAGTGTAAACATGTTGGGCCTTTTCAACTGGGAGAAGTTTACACCTCGCGATAATCTGATTGAACACTTTAAAATGATAACGGGCCAACTTGTATGAAAACATTGATGGGCTTAGAAGGTCCAAACATGATTTGAATATGCCAAATGCATGAGTCTGATATCTGCACTGGCTTTCATCCAGGAAGGGTACGCCTTGTAATGGCATATTTGTATACTTTTGGATATCTCCAAGTCCGTCTCTGCCACAACCATGATTACAAAGGGCCCAATTTGTCATTTCTATACAATGGCACGATCCCCATAATAGGCTTAGTCAATATTGTAAATGGGCGGTCTTTGTCTTTTACTAATGAAGAGGGACTGAGGTAGCCAAGGTTCACCCATGTAGCGTAGGAGAGAACGATCTTTGTGTACCCCACATTAGTACATAAAATGAGTCATACCTAGGGCAGAAATGGACTTACCACGAGTGTGTGAGGAATAAGGTCGGAATGATATATGTTGTTTTGATAACCATATGCATCACATGCATACATGCATCATGCTGACCCATTGTCTTAAAAGCCATCATAGATATATGTTGAGTTAGAGAATAATGAAGACTTGTCAAGAAGAGGTTAGTAAGAATGGATGCGTCAGGCAGTGAAAGTTCCCGCATGGATCAATCGGAGACCAACATCACCAAAATTACCGAGAAACTACAAGCTTTGACCAATGTTATAGCCAATCTGACAGTATCTCACACAGTGGGAACTGAAAACAACGAGGATGGCAGGCATGAGGAGCCCCCAAATAGGGTGAGCGAAGAAATCCCTATTTTTGACGATGACATGGCTGAGTATACCGTGGGAAGGATAGCCGGGCCTCAGGCATAGTTACAAAAACTCAGAGAACAAGTAGAGTTAGTTACCCGCAATATGAAGGGAAAACCTGAAGATCTATTAGACTATGATGTGATGACTTTTGAAAAATAGCTTCCTCCCTAGTTTAAGATGTCTGACATGGCCAAGTTCAACGAAAACAAAGATCTTGGGGTTCATCTCTAACAATATGTTTCAGTGATGAGTTTAGTGGGTTTGTCAAAGTGCCAGGTGCAGAAGATGTTCGGAATGTCACTGGAAAAGGCGCTCGTAGTATGGTATCATGGCCTGGAGAAAAAGGTAAGGGATGACTGAATGGCATTAGCGGAAGCCTTTCTGAACCAATATGTCACGGATATGGAGATATATTTGTCGCTCCGTGACCTAGAAAATACAAAACAGAAGCTAGAAGAGACCTTCAAAGATTATATGGATCGCTGGAGAAGCCAGCTCTTGAAGATGCAGACACGGCCCTCAGAGAAGGACCAGATTAAGATGATCATTAAGGGCACCAAGCTCTCTATTTATAACAAACTGAGGAGGATGACCTCCATGATTAGTGACTTTCAACAGATAAGAAAAACTGTCATGAATATCGAGGAAGGCGAAGCCAAGAATAAAAATTTTTACAGTCAAAAAAGAAAGACCATTGGGGGGCCTTCAGGGACCAAGCTCGCTCCTGCTGAGGTCGCCGCCATCAGAAACAGGCGATTCTCCAATTTTGATAGACATTTGTCAAAGGTGTTTAAAAAGCTGAAGAAGTAAGGACTCCTAAAACCTTTAGAACCTAGACCGCTTCCAAACCATGTGCCACCCCACCTCAATCTAAACCTATACTGTCATTACCATCAGTAAAAAGGCCATGAAACTGACAATTATGCCCGCCTCAGGCATGAGATCCAAGACCACATTGACACCCATAAAATACCTGACCCGAAAAAGTATAACCTAACACACACAGAAATCATCTACCCAACTACCACTCTGTTCCACCACCCACCTACATGATCAACTTCGGCTTGCCCGAAAGCTTTGTCCTTCAAACTATCATCCACCAAGCTTCTTGCATGGGGATATGGGACAGCAACAGTGAAGATGAAGCAGAGAATGGGAGAGATTTCTGGGAAAACTTCTCGAGCAGTGACGGAGATGAGGTAAAAGGGATGAAGCTGATGGGATGTTTTGTGAAAGCCACAGGGTATCACGGAGAGCCTAAACCCGTAGAAGTCAATGGGATCATAGTACCAGGATTTGAGATCTTCAAGGATGTGATGGGCAAAGAACCACAGACAGAGGACTTGCAAAAGAGGAAGATAAATGGGAAGAAGAACTACTGCAGTTGGAAAATTTGACGCTCGAATAAAGCAAGAAGAATGAAGAAGACAAGGCTGAAAATGACGAAGATGTTTATTTTCCTGACTTATGTGATTGTAATCCTATATTTATTAATCATAAAGACATTGATTTTGCTTTCTTGTTCGAGTCTTTTTCTGTTAGTCTACATCATAACATGCATGACATGAGCATATTTGACATTAACTCAACAAATAAAAATGCATTTAATCTTGGTACATGTGAAAACCCCAAGGAAATTTCAATTGCAAGTGAGGTTACTTCTGATGAGCGGAAAGAATTAGAGAGAATATTAATAAAATATGCAAAAGTATTTGTCTGGTCCTATGAGAGCATATTTGACATTATGAGACAAAGTGGGATTCTCTTTCTTCAAATCATGTTCCGCCGAGCGTAACATATTGTGAAGCTCTTCATATGTGGTTTGCATCGAATGCATCACAAAACCAACATATGTATCGGGTAAAGAAGACAAAATCAGATTCTGGCCTAGCCTTTTATTTATCATAATGTTTCGTCGTTCCATATATCAGATCTGGTCAATCATGTTCAAAACATGAATGCTAACCACTCTTTTATCCTTGAGCGTAGCATGGAATAATTTCTTAGATTTCTGATATATCTCAATTTCTTAATTTACTTTGAACAACTCCTTGAGTGTTACATTTATGTACAGACTAAGCAAATTAGGAATAATTTTGACAGACATTGGATTGAGCGTAACATACCTCAATCTTTCTAACTCCAAGACAAGGCGGATGTTCATTTCCTATTCAAAATAGTTTTCATATCCTTGCAATTTATTAGAATCCTAAAGTCACGCTAATGGATTTTCGGCAGCCATCTACAAGACAGCAATTAAACACTAGCAGTACATATTTCATTTCAATATAATAACACTAATATGATTAAGGAATTTTAAATCTATTAGTGCCCTCCCACTACTTTACGTAATTATGTAATCTCCTTTAACGGAAAAATAGAAATTTGACTATCAAAATTTCATAGCGGGAAGTGAATCCTATGACATTTACTACAGCCTCACACTATCGACGGTCTTGACCTTTATAAACTCATTAGATAGACCTCCAAGGTCAATCACATTCATGTGACTCCTAGTTTGGTCCTGAACCATTTCTTATCCTCACAATAATGACGGTATAAGACGTATTTCAGGTGTATACTTGTCAAAGTGAACTAATGAGCTTCGTAAGTACACTCTCACAATAATGATGGTATTGAGTGACTACATTAACTCATCAAGCTATATCTAATATTTTACCGAAGTGACCTAAGTTCTGAGCACTTAGACTCTCACACTATCGAGGGTCTTGGGCATAAGTAGTAAGAATTCATTCATCTCCGTATTGACAAGACATATCATCTAATAATGCTCCAATATTATTAATACTATTACTTAATTAAAGCAATCACCTAATCACGAGAGATTTATGAAAATCAAGTCATTAAGATAATTGGGTCAAAATAAACATGCAATACATATCCAATATGACTTATGCATAATTAAATTAAAATACAGAGGCATAGATTCAATCATTCAAATACATGTCAAACATGTAAAATATGTTGTGTGGTTAGGGTCAGATCGGTGTCCCATGCAGCGAAAGTGGTTCTAACTCGTGGATATCTTGCATGGGTGTATTTTTAAAATATTTAATGAAATATTATATTCCATTACGAGTATTTATGGGAAAATCGGGGTCCGGAAAAAATAAATCAGGATAAAAACCGGATCACGCAAGTTGTTTCTAATTTTTTTTTTAAAAAAATTCTAAAAAACCTTAAACACATTTTAAAATCACCCAAAACAATTTTAATTTCAAAACCAACCACAACACATGTTATACAACAAACACATATATATTCTAAATATATATATATATGTATTTCCTTAAATCAAATTACAAACCAAAATAGAATCCCACAATGAAATTACTCATGAACAATTCTAGATCACTCAGATGTGGTCAAGTGATTTTAGAATGGTAGCCTTAGCTCCAAGGTATTATCTAGAGTTCCAAACTCTAATTATATGTCTATGTCTAACATAAACATTTTGACCCAATTACAAGCATTTTGTATTTATACTTCCAAAGCACCTAACACAATTAATTAGCTTAATTTCAACATCAAGTTATGTTATTATATATCTAATGTATAATTCATCATTATATGTTTCACTAATGAAAACTCACTAATGAAAAAACATAGCTTTTGGAGAAAATTAAACTTACCTAGCAATGGTGATTCAAAGATCCAATCTACTTCTCCTTGTTGAAATGGTTGGAAAACTTTCAAAGTTTAGCAAGCTTGACTTTAAGATCCAATCTTGATTCCAATGCTAGAAAGCTTCACTCCAAGATCCAATCTTGATTTCTCATAGTTGAAATATTGTAGAGATCTTTCAAAGCTTTTCTAAACACTTCTCTAACTTAAGCTAATTTCTCTAACTCTTGCTTGTTTTAGCTTTCTTAAGCTTTTTTAAAATATTTTCTCAAGCTTACTATTTATAGCAGAACTGAGGAAATTTTAAATTAATAAAAGTTATAATCAACTTTTATGTAGGCTTAATCTAATTTGTCCAAATATGTATAATTAGGTGTGACTAATCACATTTATCTACCACTTTGATTTAATCCAATTAAATCAAGTCAAATACACATATTATTACATATTTATAATTATCAAAATATCCTCAAATGGTAGAGATATTTATGAAATTACGACAAAGTCCTTGTGTAATTTTGTTTAATCCAATTGGGTTAAAGTAAATAATCAATGTTATCCAATAACACCTGATTATTTTGGTTGATAATTATATTATCGAATATTATTTATTTATCAAAAATTATCGGCTACCCAAGTACTCAGCGAGTATGTTTCATATTGTGGGACTCTCTAAGTTTAGACTCTTTCGTCATATAAGCCTAAATTATATGTACGCAATTCGGCCACCTCCGAATTTGCGAAGAACACGAATGACCTTTTTGAACTATACAAGCCGAGGTCATCACATATGTTTAACAATATCTCTGTCGTAGGCTATCCGAGTTATGCTTAGGAAATATAAAATACACCGTCAAGTTTCCAAGACGCACATCTCATATCGACATGTCCACGATTCTTTACAACTAATTAGAAACCATTTCTGATATATGCGATCCACCCTAGGTGATCGACTTTGGCCAAAGGTTTAAGAATCGTGACTTACTTACATGGATACCTAAACCCTTTATGGTACACATACGGGCCGACGGATCCTATCTTGATACGCATTTGATTAATGAGTGCATCGGTCCACACCCAACGAACATCTAGCAATCATACCATGAAAGGTTTCTGACATATATGGCATCTAAGTGTGGAGGATCACACACAAAATCAATGTTATCATATAGTCAAAAGATCACATATGTTACTCGACTCGAGGAGATTCCTATTGATGATGGTGTGTACTTCCAACTATTAGGAATTACTTATGAGTCATTCAGTATTCGCTCCAACGAATACCCACATGTCTATACAAGCTTCCAAAGCTCATGGTACATCGGATTAAACCATTGGAATTCCAATTTTAATAAACTACATGTGCTAGTATTCTAGGTTATAGGAATTCGACCATATTTTCAAAACCAACGACTAGGAATATTTACTTTAAGAATAGTTTATAATAGTAATACTATCCCAATGTCGGACCATCTAGTGTCCAGTATTACTATATGACTATTATAAGGTCAATGTCATTCTTAGCATATTTATAAATCAATCTAATATGCATAATAACATTACCATAAATAAGATTTGAAATGAAAATGTAGTTATTTTATTAATAAATAATAAAATATATTGTACAATATATTATTCGGATTTGTGCTCGAAGCACCAACTTCAACACAACTAACATAATTACACTTAGACGACAAGCCCATCATCGCTCCAAGATCGACTCATTAAGTAAGTCAAGTACTACCAAGTTACTACATCATCATCATGCCTCAATTTCATCAAAATACTCATAGGAAAAATATGTCATTAAAACCCAAACCCTAAGTTCTAGTTCATCTCAATCCTTATACAATTCATGCATTTAAACATTAATCTAAGAATTATTAACTTAGAAAATAACTTTATCATGCATAATAGTCATGGGTCATTCTTGGGTTTTCCATGGATCTACATGATGAGCTTGATTATCATGAAGAAATACAATAATAAAGGATAAAAAGCTTACCTTGCATCATTAACTCTTGAGAATGTAAGGAAATTACACCTTTGAAGCTTGCTAGAAGCTTAGATTTGAAGTAAAAATAGAGGGGAAGTGATGGTCTAGGTTGTGGGCTTCATGAAGAAGAATTGGGAGAGATGGGTTTATTTATAGTAGGTCCAGATTTATAAAGTATTCTGATTTAATTTGGGCGAAAATTACAGAGTCGTTCAAACACCACCTGCACGCAACACGAATGTGCATATTGTGCAGAGTCGCATTCAAACACCTGGTTGAACACCACACGAACGTGAACTGAGGTGAAGCACGCGACACAAACGTGAACTCTAGTCTTGTTCAAATGCTTGGACTCACGCGACACAAATACGAAATCAGAAAATCCAAAATTTTATAACTCAACTAAACTTGACATGTTACAAGTTGGTTGACACAAGGACCCAACCATGTCCATAATAACCTATTGTATATGGAAAAATAACATTGATAGACGCATTGTACAATCGAGGTGTTACATTTATGACATCAACTAGTTCTGTCAGTTTTTTCACAATAATTCAATTAGTCGAACGACCAATTAAACTTTTTAAATCACATGTCTGGTTCCGAAAACAATGTTCTCTCCTCCTCTTGCATCAAAATAAATAATAAAATCATGACAATTTCTTTTATATATTGAGTACATAGTGATTGAAATCACAAACATGTGTAAATAATTTCCTCCCGAATGTTGTGTTTTCTGGTTCATTAACAACTTTTTGTTCTGTTTAAAAATTAAAAAAAAAAAAAAAAAAAACAATAACAACAACAACGACAACTTTCTGTTTACACTTTCTTTCTTTAATCTCTGCACAGCTCGACCCTTGGCCAACTTAGACGGTCTCGTCTTCTTCTAACTTCAAATACAAAATCTCATAAAAATTTATGCATATATTCTTTAAGTATATTACAAAATTATTATTAATTTTTATGTAAAAAATAATAAAACTTCTCTATTTAATTATAAAATTATTAAATTATTACATTTTAATAAATATTTACCTTAATTTTTCTTATTTTTCAAACAAATGATATGATTATTTTTTTCTAAAATATCTATAATTTAATAAAATCTTCCTAAATTTTTTCGTTTAAAACCCTAAAACAGCTTGAGCCGCGCCTGTCTCTCATATCCATTATCTCTTATGCTCTATCAATGGCAACTTTTCTTCTACTACATCTCTGTTGCCTCTGCTTCTTCAATGAAGTCATCGGTAAGCAATAATGTGGTAATTGACTCATTTGCTTTCAGGTATTATTTGTTTATTAATTACGCTTGATATTTATGTTGTCATCTCTTCAATATATTATGCTACTTCAGTTATTTGAGTCGACCAATTTTGGCCGATTTTAATTGACACTGATATGAAATAATTTTGGCCGATTAATCAGCCGATTTTTGACTTACGATTTCTCAAAAAATCATCTGATTTCACTTTGTAATATATTTGTTTTATTTTTTAATATTTTTTTTGTAGTTTTAATTGATGATTTTATATGAAAAAGAGAATGATTCTAGTAAAAATAATTATTTTGACTTAAATTAAATATTACTGAGATAATAAAATTCTTAAGTTGTTTAGTAATTTTTAATCATTAATGAATGATTTTTAATAATTTTGAAGAATTTTGAGAGATAATTTAAGATATTTTTATTTTAAATCATGCAAAACATCAATTCTACCATTTCCGATTAATTTCTGATTAATCCCTGATTATTTCTGATTAATCATAAATCACTCTTAATGTGATTTATTACCGATTTCCGATCAAATTGCACATACTGCAAGTAGCTAGTAGAAGTAAAGAAGCCAAAATAAGATTATAGTTTGATTGTTTGAGATACTATTTCAGAGAAAAAAAAAAACAAAAATGATACACTCACACACACTTTTACTTAAAATTTTACAAACTCTCTCACTGTAGTTACAATTATCTACAGTAAATCATTGTATCTACAGTGAGAGAGTTAGTAAAACTTTAAGTAAAAATGTGTGTGAGTGTATCATTATTCAATAAAAAAAGATGATGACATTTTAATATGGAGTGTATTTACGATTTTTAGGGAGGGGCAAAAGCTCAACTCTTATAATTTTGGCTTTTTTAGAATCTTGATTTATCTAACTATATTTTCATACGAGGAAGATGTTTTTTGGTCAATGGCCAGCCTAGAACAAAACCATGAACAGTCAGAGGGCCAGATTGTTAGGCTGTTTCTTGGCTATCAAAATGTATAAAATTTGACTAGTTGGAGAACATTTATAATGTCTTAACCGATATGTTAATGAGAACGTTGGACCATAAACGAATAGAAAAATTTCTGTAGGACTGCCCCAATTCGATAATCCCCACAATATTTTTTTTTAATTTTCAATTTAAGTTGTGTGACTCATTAAAATTGTAGGTCCCACAAGAACTGTAACATCCCAGATTTTCGAGATTGTTCTAGAAGGTTTCCGGAACGAAGTTATAGACTCGGGGCATGATGATAACGAAGAATAAGAGTTCAAGTGATGTCATATGGGTTGGAATAATAGATTATGAATTTTCGTCGCGTTGGAAAATGCGTGGGATAAAAAGTCAGTTGCGCGATTTTCGTTAAACGCGTAAAGTTTGCGGTTTTGGACATAGAGAGAGCAAACAAACTTTGAGCGAGTTGATTCTTCAACCAACGGACTTATTTTTCCGAGGACGAACAACTTTCATGTTGAATACTTTTCACAAATTGCATCAGAAGTGCTCCGAAATTGTGATATTCCAGAAGGTTCCAGAATAGGGGCTGATCTGTAAATTCGCAGGGACTAAATTGATATTTTCAAGAATGGTATATAAAGCCTTAAGTTTCAAAAATCACAAATTTGGCAAAATAAACCCAAAAACCCCTCAAGCCCCCCCACGCCCCTTTCCACGTTTGAGCTTCTGTTGGTCTCGCCGGCGGCTTGACGGCCACCTCCGGCCGTCGCGACCGTCCTGAGTGAGAGAGTCAGCCACCGTGCAGCTTCTGGTGGCCGGCGATGAAGCTAAATCGCCGGCGAACGGCGGCAGGAGGAGAGAAAAAGTGCGGCAATGGGTTAGTCGATCTCGGCTTGTCGGTTCGTTTCACGGCCCGGGCCACCTACCAAATCGAAGCCCTCGACGAGTACTACGAGTATGCTAAGTCGGTTTTGCCGAACAGCGGCCGGTTGCACGCAAAACGAGGGAAAACGCACACGTGAATAGTGAAACCCAGATGAACAGTAACTCCGATCGAAATTCCGATCACACCAGCGCGTTCGTATCGCCGTTGGGAATCCGGATATGGCCTCAAAATTTCGGTACGACTCTCCGTTTAGAATTTCATGTTTTAAAGTGTATCGATTTAGTTTCGGATGCTTCTATTTATTTTGTAGTGTAATGAATTTGCATGAACTAAATTGAATATGATATAATATGTTAAAACGATAAATGTGGTAGAATCCGGGGAGAATCAGATGAGATATGAACGATCCGGTAGAATTAGCGAGTTTCCAGTAAAACGGAGTTTCTCGCGCGACTGAGAGTAGTTGATCGTAATCATGAAAATAGTATGAATATGATATTGCGAGGGTAATTATGTAATTTCGGAGTAGTTCGGAGGGTTCGAGATCCTTCCGTAGCGTTTGCGGATACTTTTCCGCAAGATTTGCCGCAAACGCGTAAAGCGAGAATCTAGGGTATCTAGCTAGTTGGAATAGTATAGAAAGATATGTATTAAAGTAATGAAGTTTATACCGTAGTATCGGAGATGATTCGGGTGTTCCGGGGAACCCCGTAGTTATCATAGATAAGTTGAAAGTTCGCAAATAGCAGTTCTGATCATGTTTGTTATTTTGTTGTTGTGACAGATCGGACCAGGATCATTAGTGTACACCTAACCAGGTAAGTAACTCATGCTACGAATACTTAAGAGATTTCACATTGTTCGTAATTAGTTATATAACAAAATTGTATATAGTTAAATGCATGGAACCTAGTTATATATAAAGAAACTTTATAGGTATATGTGTGAACATGAAACCGGATATATATTTACATATACTTATGTAAGTAGTAAAAGATTAGTAAACTCGAGTTTGAAAGGTATAAGAATGACAAGTTTATGCACACTCATAAAGCGTGAGGAAATGTTTATAAATATTATATTATAAGACTTGGGTTTGGGGGTTGTAGAAAACTACACCCTAGGGAATGAGACTAGTGATATACAAGGAAGATTGTAACTTATGCAATATATATAAGAATATTGGTATGCAAGAGTAAATAGGAACTAGCAAGCATATAAGGCTGGTGTGAATGCAAAAGTCCAAGTTCATGCGAGAGTGAGTATATATCTATATATATATATATATATATATATGTTTAGCACCATGAGTACAGATACATGTATATATGATGATAGAGAGCATAAATGAGTAGTATATGCATGGCACGAGAATATAGATTAGTTTATGATATGAGATTCTTGAGCACAAGTCGATAGTTAGGAAATGGTAAGTAAGTTTAAGAACTAAGAATTTGAAACCCGTATATGTTTGAGTATGATATTGTAAAGGAATTTCGATATCGTATGTGTAAGTATAGCTATGGAGTTAGTAGATAGGTATGAGGAATGTTTGTATATACATTCTTGTGGTTATGAGTTTGCATAACATTGATGCATATGAGAAAGTAAGAAAGTAATAGTGTAAGTAACAATGTTTATGGGAAAACATGTTACAATTATATGTATACTAGTTTGAAATACATGCATTTCACGAATGAAACATTTCAGAATATGATAGTGAAAGATGAGCATATAGTAAGACATGGTTAAGGTAGAAAGGATTATGTGAAAGATTATGGTTATGAGAAATATGTATGTTTGAACATAAAATAGTAAACGTAGGTTGAGAATGTAGTACATGGGCATGCATACACGAGCATAGACATGGAAAATATATGTGTGTATATGAGCATAATTATGTGAATGCATATATATTTGGGTGCATTAGCATAAACAAAATGTTTTCATGAGCTCTTAGAAATGATTTCCAGAGTGAAGTTGAAATTAAGAAAGGTTTTGAAAAATTCAGAGTGTTTTAAAGAAAAGCTTCAGTTGTTTTTGAAGAGAAATGTATTTCAGAAAACGTTCCCTTAAGTTTTGAGATTTAAGCATGAGTTTTATATTTTCGGGGCATGAGGTAAAACCTCACCCCAGTACGTAACTTGAGACACTGATGGAATTGATGGATATCGTATGGATTCGGGATTTGGGATTTGACCCATCCCAGTTGTACATTGTTGGAATTGACGGATTTATACACATGTGCACATGTGGAGGACTAGAGGGACGCTCCTAGATCCTCAGCGCTCAGATGGTACATTCCTGGGCGGAGATGCGCCTACGGGCGGAGATGCGCCTTCGGGCGGAGATGCCTTCGGGAGGAGATGCGCCTTCGGGCGGAGATGTGCCTACGGGCAGAGATTTGGTTTTCAGAAAAAGGATTTCAGATTTCAGTTTGGTTTTCAGAAAAATGACTTCAGATTTCAGTTTTCAGAAAAGAACTTAGAAAGACGGTTTTAGAAAGAAATACAAAAAAAAAAAAGAAAAGATTTTCCGAAAGAGTTTTCAGTTTTCAGATTCCCAGTAAACAGCTCTCAGAAACAAGATTTTAGAAATAGTTTCCAGATATCAGAGATTCAAAACATGATTTTAGAAAGAAAAGTTTTATTAAGAGGTTTTCAAACTGAGTTTCAGATGTAATTTTCAGAAAGCAGTTTCTTAGAAAAAAGTATTTTCTAAAAGCATAACATGTTAGAGCAAAGTAGGATTTACCATCATGCATATATATCATGGATTCTGGTGATTCTTATGAGACACATATAGTAGTTGACAAAGCATCATAGCATGAGTACATTTGATTCATACCGTTAACATTGATACATGATCTCATTATTATGTTTATGCATATATGTGGATGATTTTGTGTGTAGCATGTTCATATCGAAGTAACATGTGTAGAATACAAGTACATAGTAGCATGGTCAGTGATAATGGATTTGAACTTTGTAGTTCAAGATAAATGAATATAACGATTCTTAAGAATATATGTTGGTACATATGTTTGCATAAGAGATTTATGACTTATAATGAATATATGTTATATATTATGAGCACGATATACATGTGTTATAGAATTATGACTTATGAGGTACGTATAAGGTACGTATGAGGTACGTATGAGGTTTGGTTTCGTATATGCATTATAGAGCATTATGAATTCAAGTAAGTATGTAAGATTAGTAATATAAATGTGATGTAAAGATGTAAGTGAGTGATTTAATTTTAGACTGTATGTAAGTAATAAAAGAATGAGATGAGTAATAGTATAGAGAAAGCTGAATTGATGATACTTCAGACATCTGAAAAATAAAGGAGTTAAGCAGAATTTAAATAATATGTTTTGATTAATATGTTAACTATGAAATCTTATATGAGGTTGTATACAGTTTGAGAGTTAATGAGGGAAATGTAATTACTTGATTACAGTAAAAGATAGGTTAAGAAACTTAATAGAACGAAAATATAAGCTATTGTGTGTTTATGCTGTAGTTATGAATATGATTACTTACTTAGTCTTATGACTCACTATACTGCAGTGTTTGAGTTTTGCAGGTTGGCGATCTAAACGGCCGACCATGGATTTCAGAGTTGCGGAGCAGTCGGATAGCAGCGTTACAGTCAGCCAATCACCAGGTCTTAGGGAAGTCGAGTCTTGTGTATTTGAGCATTGTTGAGACGTGCTGAGCACAAATGCTTATGTTGTAAAGTTTTTGTATATATGTTCTTTCGGGCATGGAGTCCTGGTTGTATTATGTCTTTTTGTCCGCATCGCATATTTGTTGGGTCCTTGGATTTCATTGATGTTGTGATTCCGGCCTGAGGCCGAGATTTTATGTTTATGTTGTATTTGGATGCTGGCTCTAGGCCAGGTTGCATGATGATACGAATACATCATGTCGAAATTTCGTTAGAATCAGAGGCTTATGGAGATGGGTTTAGCATGTCTCATGCCGGTAACATTGCTGCTAAGGCGGGATGTTACAAGAACATACTTATTTTACTATTTAAATGATAGTACATGATTTGATAACCCCACTAGTTGCAGTTGGGAGCTGCCCCACATAAGTTTTTTCTCAATGGAGATGGATATTTCAATCTCACGTTACTTGAAATACATTTTGGACATGTGCTTAATTAAAAGTAATAGATTCCTCAATTAGTAAATGACCATTTGATCATTGATGACTCAGTATTTGGTTTTACATTGAAGCTAAATTCATGTTCTTGGTGCAACTATAATCAACTTTATGGATGTCCATACTCGGTAAACACGTAGACAATGTATCTTGGGCAAAGATATATTTACTTTCGCCCTTTGTATAATTCTGACAATAAGACTACCTCAAGTTCTCGACACACTTGATCAGATCTTTAGTTATGAGTTCAAACTTATTTTTTTATGTCGTATATGTACAAGTGTAATTTTAGGCGAAAATGATGATGACGGCTGAGGAAGAATCAAATGTTAGATATGAATTCAGCTATTTTAGAAATGGTAATCATCTTTACCTATCATTTTTATGTGATGAATAGCAGTGGTGACAATACGAGTTCTTGCAAATAAAAAACTGAAGATTGAAGTAAAGATTTCTCATCACTAATTTTTTCTTCTCTATGTTATTATGAATTATTGTCTTGTAATGATGAATTCTATATGTTTATTGACCATGAATGGCAACTAAATCCATTAGTATAGGGTTATAACGAATCTTAATCTAATATAATTACTTATATGTATATGATAATTATGATAACTCTTAGTTTTAAATACCTTGAGTAGATTTATTTAGATTAGACTCAGTATATCACTTAAAAGATCCTTAGCTTTTAGTTTTCTAATTTGTTAACAAAGTAAGTAGTTAATGTTAGAGTGTATGCCCTAAAACCAGTTATGGATGTAATGGTTTAAGACATATTGTTTGTAATATAGTTTATTATTTATTAATAAAAGACATTTGTTTACTACACATTATTACATCCATATTTTATGTGTATGTCATGAGACATTATGACAGATGAATATCGTTAATCCAAAAAGACGTTTGCGATTATGAGAGTCAACGATATTTATATATGTCTCAAATTAAGTTCTTGGTAAATTGTGATTGTTATACAGGACAATAATATATCACTTGACCAATATTGTTGTGTGTTGCCTAGATTGACATATGATGTTAATAGAATGGATGATGAGTCTCATATCATAAGGATACAAATAATAGATATTTCATTAGTAGAATGGAATATCGAACACGACCACAGAAGCATAAGATCACATGGTAATATTATCTAAGGTCATTGATCTTCGTAATAATACATTAATGTCATCATATCCTCTAACCTGAGATCATATGATGACTTTTCCGATAATATTTTTGGTTCACTAGTATATCCTCATTCGATTATCCATGTCATTTGAATAAATACTAGATGGCCATGAGCAATTGACGTACGAAGTCACGTATGCTTCAAGATGAGATCCGATAGCTTTGATAATAAAAGAGATGTTTCAAGTAAACTCAAAGTTGTGGATACAAGTCTTTGGCCAAAGCAGTCAATATCTTAGAGATATCAAATCCACAAGATAAAGTTTAAAGATATGTGTTAAGTATAAGGATTTGACCTTACCACGATCCAGACTCGATAAGAAACATAAATATCGGAAGGAATGAGATGACATGTTCGAAGTGTATTCTAACAGGTTCATATGTTTTCCCACTTCATTCATCGAGTAGGGTCATGGCTTATTGCTAGGCGATTACCCATGGTCTGTGGAATATCATAAAGATAAAATATTAAAGAGTTAATATTATTCCACTGCTACTCGATAATGAACCTAGGACGGTCGCACACAATATAGTTCTCGTCTATGTTACAAATTCGGGGATGTTTATTAAAAGTTAATAAATGATTATTTTGGCATTTCCTATTTGGATTAGGATATTTGGGATATTTCGGAAATATTAATTTGATTAATAAATTTGAAATATATAATAAGATTGAATTGTTTCATTAAATATTTGATATTTATATTAAATAAATTAAATGTAATATTAATTAATTATTAATTAAAATTCAGTAAGTTAAATTAATTTATTAATATTTAATTAATTATTATGCCAAAATAATATTTAATCTATTAGGCTTTAATTTAGTGGGCTAGCACCCAAATTAATTAGAGTCCTATTTAAGATTAAATAGGGAAGTCTTTATTTAATTAGGATTCCTAATTTGATTAAGTATCCTAATTTTATTTTTGGAAAGAATCTTCAAGAGACCAAATTTGATTTGGAGAGATATTTGATTGACATTATTGTATTGGGATATAATAAAAAATTTTTGTTCAAGTTGAAATGCAAAACTTCTTGTACAAGTTGAAAGGCAAAACTTCTTGTTCAATTAGAAAGGCAAAACTTCTTGTTCAAGTTGATGCAAAACTTCTTGTTCAAGTTGCATGGTATATATATAGATTAAGCTAAAATAGTTTTTCATCAATTTTTATCTCTCTATTGGAATAGTTCCAATTTATTCCTAAAGACTTCAAACATCCTAAAAAAGAAAATGGTTTCTTTTGTTCTCAATAGTTGGAGTGATTTGTTCGTAGAAGAGCGCTAGTGTGTTAATTAGAGGTGCAACGCTTGGTGCACTACTAAAATGGAAAAATCAATGAGGATATTCAAAAGGCTCGAGAAAGATAATAAGCACATCAAGGTATGTTTTATTATTAGTAAATTTTATTTATGTTGATAAATAAAATATTTATTACATGCATGTTAAATTAATATAGATTAATTTAAATAGTATATTGTTTACATCAACAACAACATAACCACGATCCTTAAAGTGGTTTTGGAAGAAAATTTTAAATTCCAGCCACATGGATGCTCCGCGATAACCCCAAAACCTTACAGTGGCATCATAGCAGCTTTGAGGTTATGTCGTTTTGATGAAAAAAATTAAAGCATGTATATGGGATCCTAATGAGAGCTGTTCGGTTAGGCTATTATGTTATGTTGATATTGTTGTGGAGACACTAGACATATGGACGAACAATTCTGTAAATTTTCAACTCAATCGAAATTCTAAAAGGTCGTCTGCTACACAAAACAATCTGTTGGACAAAACCTGAAAATTCAGGATGGCAGACTGCACATGACCAATTTGTAAAATTCTGAAAGTTTTAGGAATTTATTGCAAATACCCAAAACGATCAGAGGTGAAATTGTAATTTCTATAATTACAAATATTTTACAAAATTTCCAGAATTAAAATTTGAGTATGATTAGAATTCTATTTTCATTAAAATTGTTTTTGGAAAGAATTCTAATAGAAATTGAGTTGTTGCTAGTTTTGAACTAAATAACTTTTTAGGAAGTTAAACCCATATAAAATTTTGATTGGATTAAAATTAAATCACAACAAGTATCCTAATACAACTTTGATTATATCTCTTAATTATTTAATATGATTAAAGCATTAATGATAATCAAAGTATAATCTTTTAAAAGTTTCACACGATTGGTAATAGGATTATTCAAGCCAAGAAAGCCTAAGACTTTCTCGAACAAAGAGGTACTAAATAGAACTCTGTCACCAAGGCGATAAGAGCCTATGAAGGTAGGGACTTAATTGGTCATGTCGGACCCCCCCTCTTCTTCTGGGAGTTTTTCTCTGTACGGGCCAAATTTGGGCCCAGGGGTAAAATTGATATTTAACCCAAAACCAACCACCGACCTTCAAGCCCACTAACAGATTCAGCCTATAAACAGAAATGCCATACAAGGAAGCCTCATGGGCCCAAACCCGTTAACATGAAGAGAACCAACGGACACCAGCTACAAGAGTCAATAGAGAATCCAAATTCATTAACTTCACCATAAAGATGACAGTTACAAGATATAGACATGATCATCAGTTATCAGATATAAATCACCTGAATTAAACCATCATGAGAGAAGACTCCAACGGGCAGAATAGGGACCCCGCATCAGGGAACCTATAAAATAAGAAGACAAAGCAATAGAGAGGGGATCTTCTGCTTGAGACTACTCATATCATCAAGACACAACTCCGATACACCGCCCTCACGGTAAACAATCTGTGGTTGAGGTACTCCATAGACCTTAACCCTTTCACCTTGAACTCATTCGTATTTTGGCTAACTTGAGAGTCGGAGTGCCAACGGCTTCCACCACATCGGTGGGCAGTAACTTCCACTTTCGCTCTACTCTTATTTTGCAGGTTTGCTCGTGCCCCTCATACTACAAATTCACGATTGTGGACCTCGGGCGAAAACCAGCATCCACAATTTGGCGCCCACCGTGGGGCTACCGAGCGGATTTCGTAAAAGTAAAACACATCAACAAAACAACTCACCCAAGCCCAGAACAGACAGAAATGGCTTCAAGCAATGAACAAACCCCGGATCCCATGATGGCACAACTTGCCATGCTCCAAGAACGTCTGCAAGCCCTTGAGGAAGAGAATCAGACGATACGGAATTCCAACGACAACCTGTAGAAAAGGTTGGAGCAGTTATCATCCTATCCCCAGCACCACACTCAAGGTCAAACCAGTGATCCGGACGACCGAAGCAACCCAATAATTCCGCCCATGTCGGAGGGGCCAAACAACAATCACCAGCCGACTCCACACGACCCGAACTCTCTCATCGATCCATGCCTACAAATTACTAGCTCAATCAGAAGGGAAATGATTGAATTCAAAGAGGCAATTATGTCGAGACTTCCAGGTGTAAGGCTGCCAATCAGGAAGAGCAGGGCCGGAGCAATTTCTGATACACCATTTTTGGAATCAATTGTAACTGTTGAGCTGCCCCGAAAATTTAGTCCACCCGAAATGAAGCAATATGATGGGTCCACCGATCCAGACGACCACGTGATACATTACAAGTTCAAGATGATGTCAACCGGCTTGTCCCCAAGTCAGTGGGAGGCTGGAATGTGTAGATGTTTTTGGGAGACACTGGCTGGACCTGCCATCTCTTGGTTCATTAACCTACCTTAGAGGTCGATCGGGTCATACCAAGAGCTGGCTGACAATTTCGTACAGCATTTTGCAAGTTCATGCAAATTAGAAAAGACTTCAGACGACCTCAATTCCATACAACAGAGAAGAGGAGAGTCATTACGGAGCTACGTGGCCTGATTCAACCGGGAGAGAATTGATATCTCGGATCTCCACCAGCCAACTGCGGTTGAAGCCTTCCGGAATGGACTACTTTTTGACAGTGGGCTCTACAAGAATTTGACAAAGTTCTGATGCTACACAATGGACCAAGTCATGGCGCGGGCCCAGGTAGAAATAAGGTGGGAAGAAGATAAAAGAAATAAAAGAATGGAAGATGTTACGAATGCACGAGTGGACCGAAGGCCTACTCCCAGACGACACGATGTGGATATCTAGTCTTACAAGGAAGGGAGGAACCCGCCAAGAGAAGAACGATGGCCTTTCTACAAAAATATAGATAGACGACCAAGGTCGTACAAAAGTATGGAGGAATTTCCAGCAAACAAACCCAGGCTCCCGGACCACAACTTTACCATTTCTCTCGGGGAACTGGTCTCTGTGCTTAAGAAGATGGGGAGTGAAGTAAAGTGGCCTCCACGCTCCAGAGATAATTCGACCAAAAAAGACACTAGGAAGTGGTGTGAATTCCACAGGGACTATGGTCACACGACGGCGGAATGTGTAGCCTTGAGATTAGAATTTCTGGAGTTACTGAACAAGGGGTTCCTGAGGGACTTGCTCACTTATAAAGGGAAAACAACCTTGATGCGAAGGGATGAGAGAGATGCTCAAGGAGAAATTCCAACCCCACCACCCCCAATTAATAACACTGTTAATATCATTTCAGGAGGATCAGAAATCAGTGGAGTAACATATTCAGCAGCTAAACGACATTCAAGGGCTCTGACATATAAGACTTCACATACCTCAATGTCTGTAGAGAAAGCCTTCACGGATTTGATAATAGAGTTTCCAGACGACGGAGATTCACATGACTTAAATCCACATCATGACACTTTGGTCATTTCTTTGCATGTTGCAAACTTTATGATCAAACGAGTGCTGGTCGACACGGGCTCCTCAGCTAATATTATTTTTGCTAGTGCCCTTGCGGACATGGGGGCAGAGCTAGATAAAATAATTCGGCGGACGACAGTATTGATCGGGTTTAGCGGAGAGCAGAAATTCACAATGGGGGAAATATCACTCCCGGTCTACGTATCTAGAGTCAACAGAATGACCACGTTCCTGGTCTTAGACAGCCCATCAGCCTACAATCTGATCATGGGCAGGCTTTGGATTCACGACATAAGAGCGGTCTCATCTACTTATCATCAAGTAACAAAATTCCCTACCAAGTGGGGGGTTCAAGAAATTAAATGTGATAGATTGGCATCAAGAAGCTGCTACCAGACGACTTTGAAGGCTAAAGTTAAATCAGCATAGCAATTACAGACTGGACCTCCTACTCTGGAGCCGACTCTACCAAATATAGAGAAGCTCTATGAGGTCCATATTCACCCTCAATTTTCAGAACACAATGCATTAATAGGGGCTGACTTAGATCCCAAACTAAGAACCGACATAGATGAATTCTTGAAGAGGCGACACGATAATTTTGCATGGTCCCACAAAGATATGACTGGAATCGATCCGGAGCTCATAACTCACGAACTGTATGTGGATCCGGACCACACCCCGGTTAGGCAGAAAAGGAGAAAGTTCACCCCTGAAAGAAACCGGATCATTGATGAAGAGATTCAGAAGTTATTGCAGAACGGTGCAGTCAAAGAAATACAATTTTCGGAGTGGCTTGCGAATATTGTAGTTGTGAAGAAAAAAAATGGGAAGTGGAGAGTCTGCATCAACTTTACGGATTTGAACAAAGCCTGTCCAAAGGACTCGTTTCCACTGTCACATTGATTCAATGGTTGAAGCAACTGCAGGGCATGAGCTGTTGAGCTTTATGGATGCGTATTCAGGCTACAACAAGATTCTCATGCATCCTGACGATTTAGAGAAGACAACCTTTGTTACAAATCGAGGGATTTGTTTTTTACAAGGTCATGCCATTCGGCTTAAAAAATGCAGGAGAAACTTACCAGCGGCTGGTCAACAAGATGTTCGGCAATCAAATTGGGAAGACAATGTAGGTTTACATTGACGACATGCTGGTGAAGTCCATCAAATCGAAGCAACACCTTAGTCATCTGGAAGAAGCCTTTGACATCATGGACAGGTACGGAATGAAGTTGAATCCTACTAAATGTGCATTTGGTGTCGTCTCAGGTAAATTCTTGGGGTACGTAGTCACTCGACGAGGAATAGAAGCAAATCCAGACCAAATTAGATCAATCCTCGACATTCCATCTCCTTCCAGCCTGAAAGACATCATGCGACTAACTGGGATAATCGTCGCGCTAAACAAGTTCATCTCCAAATCCACAGATAAGAGCTTTTTGTTCTTTTCAGCTTTAAAAAAGGCAAATAACTTTGAGTGGACCTCTGCTTGTGAAGAAGCGCTGAAAAGACTCAAACAGTACCTCACTACACCCCTCTTATTGTCGAAACCACACGAAAATGAGAGGCTCTACCTCTATTTGGGAGTTTCAGAGCACGTTGTTAGCGGCGTCTTAGTAAAAGAGGAGTCAGAGATTCAATCACCAGTCTATTACGTAAGCAAAGCATTTATGGGAGCAGAATCACGTTACTCGTTAATGGAGAAGTTGGTTTTCGCCCTTGTTACACAGCCGCGATGACACTTAGACCTTACTTTCAAGGACACCCGATCACGGTATACTCAACATATCCGTTAAGAAGCATACTCCATAAACCAGAATTGTCAGAGAGACTGATGAAGTGGGCAATTGAACTTGGGGAACACGAATAACGTACCAGCCTAGGACCACCATCAAATCTCAGGCATTGGCAGATTTTATGGCCGACTTCACTCCCGACCTCCTTAAAACGAATGAAACTGAGATCAACTCCATTCAGCCGATAATACCTTGGAAGTTAGCGGTCGACGGGTCCAATAACAAAAAGGGCTGCGATCTTGGAATCATGATCACTACCCCGACGGGCGACACCTTGCAATAGGCAATCAAATGTGGTTTTAGAGTTACCAACAACGAAACAGAGTATGAGGCATTGATCGCAGGGTTATTGTTAGCTAAAGAACTTAGAGCTATGGAGATAGAAGTGAAATCCGACTCTCAGTTGATAGTCAACCAGATCGAGGGATCTTATCACGCCAGGGGTCAAGCAATGGTATCCTACTTGCAGAAGGTAAAAGAAATTCAGTCGACTATTGAGAAATTTTCCATAACCCAAGTCCCAAGAAGCGAAAATTCCCAAGCAGATGCATTGGCAACCTTGGGATCGAAAATGGAGGGTGATAAACCGCGAACAAGACCTGTAGTGCATTTGAGTTGGCCAGCAATCTGGGAGGAAGAAACTACAGTTGCGGCTGTCAACACAGTCGACAATTAGATGACGCATATAGTCTAGTATTTACAAAAAGGCTTGCTCCCGGAAGATAAACTCCACGCTAGAAAAGTCCAGAGACAGTCTGCGAGATTCGTTGTGTTCGACGGTCAGCTGCTGAGAAGATCGTTCACAAGACCTTATTTGAAATGCCTAACACACGACGAAGCGCAACATGTGTTGACAGAGTTGCATGAAGGGGAATGCGAGAACCATTCTGGCGGAAGGAGTCTGGCTCTTCGAGCGCATTCGACAGGGTATTATTGGCCGACAATGAGATTCGAGTCTATAGAATTCACAAAGATGTGATAAGTGCCAGAGGTTTACACTAGTTCCTCATTTCCCACCAGAGAAACTTAATCCCATTATATCTCATTGGCCGTTTATGAAGTGGGGAATGGACATAGTAGGAAAACTACCAACCGTGCCTGGCCAACGAGTCTACATACTTGTGATGACAGATTATTACTCAAAGTGGATAGAAGCTGAAGCATTTGCTAGAGTACGCAACAAGGAAGCTCAAACATTCGTATGGAATTTATCATTTGTCGATTCGGCATACCAAGGGAAATAGTGACTGACAATGGCTCCCAATTCATCAGCCATCACTTTCAAAATTTTTGCAGGAACTGGGATATAAAATTGAACTTTTCAACACCACGCTTTCCACAAGCGAACGGCCAGGCCGAATCATCCAATAAGACGATCATGAACACCTTGAAGAAGAGGTTGGAGAAGGCTAAGGGCGCTTGGGCAGGTGAACTTCCAGGAGTGTTGTGGTCATACATAACAACAGTGAGGTCTTTGACAGGCGAAACTCCTTTCGCATTGGCATTCGGAACAGAAGCAGTCATTCCAACTGAAGAAATCATCCCTTCCCCACGCTACCAAAGGCTCAGAGAAGAAAATAATCAATTGCTTATGAATTTCAATCTCGACACGATTGATGAGACTAGGGACCGAGCTTCCATCCGACTAGCTGCCCATCAGCAAAGGATGGCCAGATAATTCGACAAAAACATCAGGAGTATGACTTTCAAGACTGGAGATTGGGTCATACGGAGAGTGTTCCAAAACACCAAGGAGATTGGAGACGGGAAGTTGGGTCCGAATTGGGAAGGCCCTTACCTCGTCACGAAAGTTGTCGGGAAAGGAGCTTACAAGCTACAAACTATTTAGGGGACTCCCGTTCGCAACAGTTGGAACTCGGTGCACCTTAAGCGATTCATCCGGTAACACTTTTTTTTTATAGTTTTGTTTATTGGCTGTCATATTCTCCAATAACAGTTATAAGTATGAAATAAAGAAATCTGTAGAAGTCATTAGACTAATTGCAATAAAATATCGTTCTTTAAATATCATTCGACATTTATATACAAAATATAAGATCGTTCATCATTACACACCTATGCACAACATTGATTGTTCAAAATGCGGCTTTCCCCCTTCCTATCGGGACCACTAATTCAAACTTTGTACAAAACATTCTAAGTTGATACCAAACCCTTAAAATTTATAGACTGGCTCCACCTTCATCGGCAGTTGTTGGAAGATTGGCAGGAACATCTCCTTGAGTCTTGAACGCAATTGTCGATTCAGATTGAACGGCCATTGGCTCGACATCCTCTCCCTCCTCTATGGGCCTCTCGACCTCCTCTGTCTCATCTATGTGAATTGTAATTGACTCGACCTCGCCCTTTTTTTGACTCAACCTCCAGCCCTTTTTCTTCATAATCCTCCTCCGTCGACGAAGACATACCGGTAGCACATCTTTCATACTCTCTAATCCATTTCTCCGACATCCAGTCAACGTGTTTCCCAGCAAGATATTCCTTCATTAAATCATGTCTGTTTTTCATCATAGAGTCAATGGCGATATCCTCCATTTGATCTAGCAATGACTCGTTCTCCATTAAGATGGTCTTACAATGTCTTTCTTCGGCCGACAGGGATAGAATGGCTTTGGTATTTGAGATTGTACAAGCAGTCGTGACGAATGACTTATTTCGTAAAGGATCTGCAGCAGCAAGCACATGGTCATTCAAATACCCAAGTATGAATCCAGGATTACAAATTAAAGATATAAAAAAATCACTCACTCGACAACACAAAATTCAGGGATTCGACCAGCCCCGGTCGATTCAAAAATACCCTCACCCTTTGTAAAGAAATAATAAGACTGCCAATTTCCCATATCGTTACTCGGCAATCTGGTAACTAAATGCTTCATTCTTTGACGGAGTATCAAAGTATATCTTCCTTTCTCATTCAAATGCTCCTTCAGGTAGTATGTCTCTAAAACGTCCTTTACCTCAAAGAGTAATCCCAACTCAAAAGGCAAACATTCAAGCGACAATAAAATCCTCCACGCATTTGGCATCAGCTATGAAGGGGCAACTTTAAAATGATCCAGAACTTCCCAGACCAATCTAGGAATAAGAAACCTCAATCCCACAAAAAATGAAGGTACGTAGAAACCCATCCATCCGGGAACTTTGTAGTCAATTCTTTCATTCGACGAAGGCACCCGAATATCAATAGAATCGGGGAACCTATACATGCAGCATAATTCCCTCAATATTTTCTCAGTCATTCGACAAGCAAGATTCTTAGGTAATAAGTTAGTTGGTTCACTCGTACAAGGAAAGTCACTCGGATCCCCTGTTGGTGTTTGTTAATGTCCCAAGATCATTAAATAAGCATGAAACAAGTGCGAATACAAATCAACGAAGTTTCGGAATACTCACATCGATCGGTTGAGCGACGCGGAAACGAACAAAACTTGAAATTATGCTCACTGCATGTCACGGCAGTGGATGTGTACAGTCCACTATTTTCGGCCATTGGAGGTTCTTCGTCAAGCTCCAAGCTTCGTCAAACAATTCCCGGCTCATGGATGGACTTCCATATCACCTTCGCATGACTTCGTAGTGTGCTAGCACTCCCGATTTGGCCACAAAATCGCGACTCTAAGTTTCCCTATGGCTCTCGGTTTTCAACAGAAAACAGAAGGTTTTTCAGCCACTTGGGCGTGTGAGAGGAAGAAGAAAGAGAGGAGAGAGAGATGTAAAAATGTGTAATGTTATTTGATTTTCCAAAAAAAAAAAAACATATACCATTTTCTTTACAAAAAGTCAAAGGCAAAAAACAATTAAATGCCTTCCAACTTCCATAAACTAATCAATCCATCAATCATGAATAGTGATTGGTGTCAATCACTCAAAGTGAAAGACATCCATCACTTGATTGACGAATGATGTGACGCTAGATGCGACTAGCGATTTGACGCCTGATTTGACTTATGTGCCGCACTCGAATTCGAAATGCGAATGTACTCGCAAATAATCTCGGGCTCGGGTTCGCTAATTCCAAATTAACGAATTTTCCGTTGCGACGTAATTAAATGATTATACCTAACGAAATCACTATTCACGTAGCTAACGAATTAATTCTAAATTAATTCGTTCACCCGAATTAAAATCTAATTTTAATTCCGCGTCGAAATCCAATTTCATTTAATATATCAAATATATTAATTAATCGACTAATTCCAAATTAATCGTTCTCTCTTTTATTGATATTTTATCCCAGATAAAATATCTCCGCAATTAATCCCAGATTAATTTTCTCTCTCTTCTAATTAATCCCAGATTAATTTAGAGTGCGAGTCATACGTCATCGGTGAATCTTTGGGAAGCGACCCATGAGATCCCCAGATATGTTGGCAGTAAATTCGGTCGTCGGACTATCCGAACACGTAAGTACCTAGAACTACGTTTGTACCGATTTACAAAATAAGGTTGGCTTCTAGCAAAGCGCCATGTCTACCCAATTCTCCAGAAATATCCTTACAGGAATAAAGGATCTATATAGGACGTAGTATACGTAGTATTGGGTATGTCGATCCAGTATCGGATGATCATGTGTTAGGCCTAGGGCTGGAATTGTGTCTACCCCGTACGAAGCACATGTCGGATTTCTGGTAACTAGTCTTTATAATCGGATAAACATGACCTTGTCATTTTATCCCCGATGACTGCAGTACTTAAGAGTACTAGTACCGTATCCTACGTGACCATCATCTCCATATGCCTGGAGTGATACTTTCGTCTTGACATCACACCCAACACACTACGATTCTCAATATACCCAGCATAGGCGTACACAGAACCTGTTAAAGCCCTGGACGACCGTAGCCAAAGTATATTGATTGTCGCAAGTATTAGCGGTGCAAGTCTCAGGTTAAGACCAAATACACCTACCCTGATTTTGGACTTCCATAGACACATAGTCATACTACGAATGGAATTCTGAGGGGGTCTATCCAGAGCGAAGCTGTTTCCCGTACCATCGGTAAAACACAACCTCCTATTACACTTGCATGAGTATCTTATACCCAAATATATGAAAACTATGTCGTTGTGCCCTCACAACGCGCACAAGTGTAAAATTAGTCTTTTACGTATTTATCGATGTCTAATCTCGATAATACTCTGACTATAGATATTTAATGATTTATCCTTCGTGGACTGATACTGTCTTATATCATTCTCAATCCAGGAACAAATCATAGGGACCTCCTATCATTTATATATCTAGGTGATCTAATCACAAATGATAAGAGAGCAATCTTCTTTGTCACATAGTTAATTTGTACAACAACACCATGATCGGTACAAATAGTGACGCTATGGGTCGTAATTGTCCAACAATCTCCCACTTGGCCTATAGCCAGTCACTCGAGTGTCTACCACCCGCACTATGTACGATTGGCTCAAACTGCTGAGAAGGTGCTTTCGTCAGCAGATTTGCATGATTATCATCTGATGCGATTTATTAGATCATCACATCGCCACGATGTATGATCCGAATGAATCAGATGAATATCGAAGTATGTATCTGGATCGTTGATGAGACCATTAATTCTTTAGCCTGTGCTGACGCCTAGCTCAGCTGCTAACAGAATTATATCTAATCTAATTAGATTTTTATCAACCCAGAAGGCTTCTATTGCTGCCTCAGCTGCAGCAATAACCTGCATTTGTTGTTTATTCGGTAACAGTATCTTGCTTGGAAGATTTCTAGCTCACTGTTCCCTTATTCAAACTTTGTAGTACCGTTTGCGACTTGTAGTCGTTTTATCGGTTTAGGAAACTTGCAGTAGTGATCCCAGTGACTTCAAGTTCTCATTCTCCATAGTCTAAGAATGTATCCTTAGTTCTCTACGAAACTAACGGATGTTCTTAACATCAATCCAGTGACTATCACTTGGATTGGCCTATTTTTGAATCCATATGCTCAAAGCATATGAGACACCAGGTCGCGTACATTTTTCAATGTACGAGTTCTCGAAGAGTTTTCTCGAAAGCCAAGCTTTCACCGATTGTTTTTATGGGAATATCATTTCCAAGAAATGACACATATTATCATTATTGTATAGGACAGCCACTGTCAGTGCACTCCCCCTAACCCTTTTATATACACAAGAATCATTTCGTTTTGAATTAAATCATAAACCATTATGATTACATCAAAACGATAATTCCAGAAACCTAATGGTTGCTTCAATCCAAACATGGATCGAATAACCTGCAAACCGTGTTTGCTAGTTATTGTACGATAAAACCGACAGGATGTTGTAAACATCCTCCAAAAGGTTTCCTTTTCAGGAAATCGATTTTCCCGTTAAGCTGACCTATTTCATAAATGAAACATGCAGCTTAAGCAAGCATTATCCAAATGGATTTACCATGGCAACAGGTAAAAGGTTGAATCGTAATCAACACAATGTTGATAACGATACCTTTCCGCTACAAGCCTAGCTTAGTACGTTGGTATGTTGCCTTCCATGTATGTCTTCCTTGAAGACTTATAGTACCAATAGGCATAATACCTTGCGGTACATCAACTAGTATCCAAACTTGTTGATATACATGGAATCCAATTCGGATGTCATGGCACTTTGCTATAATAGGGAGTCGACATCTTGTATCACTTCCTCATACGTAGTCAGTTGGTATTCCTTAATAAGATTGACATCTTTATGAGGTGAGATTAGAAACCAATACCCCAAGTTGTTTTCTTATTCTCTCCGACATACGCGGTTCTTGTGTATTCGAAGATTATTGGTAATAGTTTCATCCTTGATGAACTATTTATGTTCCATTAGGAATCGGTGCCTTGAATAGTATTACTCCGATTTTCATCGAGTTTTACTATCCTCCCACTTACCATTGCATATCGGTATTCCTCTTAGGAAAATCACATGGCGAGCAACAATTACATTGTCCTCTAGTGAGTTGTATAAGTACTATACTTTGGTATCCCTAGGATAACCGAAAATTGGCACTTATCTAATTTGGGTTTTAGTTTGGTATCATTTAAACTTATGTCTAGCATACCCAAATTATCAGGAATGTGAAACCCGGTTTCTTTCCTGTTCATATCTAATATGAAATCTGTCAAACGGATTTTTATGGAACCTTATTCAAAATAAGTTCTTGCACTATTTAAAGCTTATCCGTTGAAGGAAATGGTAGCTCAGAGCGACTCATAATTAACCTAATTATGTCCAACAAAATTTGGTTTCTCTGTTCGGACACACCGTCAAATTGACGTGTTCCGGGAGGAGTCCTCGTTGAAAGAATACTATACTCTTTCAAGTATATTAGAAACTTATTGCTTAATTATTTTCCATTACAGTCTAACCGTGACGGTTTAATACTTTAGCCGATCTGTTTGTCTATTTTGTGTCGAAACTTTAAAAGTTTCCGATTTGTGTTTCAAAAGAAACACATAACCATAACGCGATGCCACATCCGTATAGGTCACGAAATATTCATATCCACATCTAGCCTAGCTAGACATGGGCCCACTTGCTTCACTATGAACTAGGGCTAATAGATCTGTGGCATTTGCACTTTTACCAAGTAAAGGTGTTTTAGGCACTTTGCCCAATAAACTAGATTCGTAGACTTTATTTAAATGGAATAAAATTAGTCCGAGTACCCACTCTTCGAAAGTGTGGATATACGAGTCTTGTTTGATTGTGTCCCAGACAACAATGCCACAATTAGTTTCTTCTGATCAAATCAGTTTGAGCTATTTGTTTGTCATGTTATACGTTTGAGATTTATTTATATTCAAAATATAAATTCTGTTATTCACATCTAATGTGTTTATCTCAATATCATCTTTATATAATGAAACACTTTAGTGTTCTAGAATATAAAGGTTCACCCGCAGCGGGTTAAACACTGATATAAAGATAATGTATCTAGTCAAACTAGTTACATTATAACAGTTTCCAAATTTAGGTACACACCCGAGGGTAGTTCCTAAAATTAGGTATCTACGGTTAAAACAACGACTTCCGTCCCATTTCCAATTTGCAGATAAATCTCTATGGAAGTCAATATCCTGCTCAAAGCAGATTCTGAACACCAGTATGTATTTATGTACCACACTAAGTATTTAAAATACAATTTAATACTAGTAGTGAACATAATATGACAAACATATTTGAAGGCAGAGCCTTGCTCGTTCTTCAATTCCTTCATGTCTGCTTTGTCCAAACGGCAATCACGCTTCCGTGATCCCGTTTGCCACAATTTAGGCAGACATTTTAGGATATGTCTTTTATCTTCCCAGAAGATTATAATGATTTGCCTTTGCCCTTTTTCACATTCCAGAAGCTTTGGCCAAGCCTTGGGATTCTAGAATATCGAAATAAAGTGCGCCTTGCGCTACTTGACTATTGCAAATTTTGACTTTGTATCCTTGAGAATAGTCATTAACTCTCCAAGAGTTATTATTGCAATTTAGTACTTCTAAATTATGAGCATATATTTATGAAGATCCTTCAATTTCAGTATCATACTTTAAGGATCTAATCCTCAGTTCTGATCCAGAAATTAAGGAGTCTACTGCGACAAGCTGAATGGATTAAGCACTAAAGTTATCATCACATAAATCTTCCAAAGATTATGCTCTACTATTAGCTTAACTCCGGGCTTAGGCATAATATGTTATTTTATCAAATAAAGTAACTTATTATTTTCCAGGACCATCCTGAAATTTATTCCCAATTTGAAAATTAAACCATTTAAATACATTTTCCCCAGGATTATATTTTAAATGTCAATCTTTCAATTTTATCTTGATTTTAATAGTCCAACTATTTAATCAACGATTTAGGTACTATTTATTATAATGATTACAATAGTCCAACTATTTAATCAACTATAATTTAATATATTAAAATCAATTATATTGATTACTATAATCCAATTATAAAATCAACTATAAATGAATAGTTTGAATATAATCCAACTGTTAATTAAAACAACGTTTAAATATTAGTCCAACTAACATTTAATTTATTTGATGAATTATATTTGTGTTGAGCGTGTATGGCAAGTAATTAAACGAATATTGCAAATTCAATTCTTGCCTCCCACTATTTTTTGGTGAGCCTCTAACCCTCTATCGAGTACACGGGAAATCGTGTTTCCCAGCGGGCTAGGATCCCGTTAAATATCACACAATCTTGACTTTGACCAACAAATTGTAAGATAATTAACTTGGTAGATCTCTAAGATCGATTGGATCCAATCCAATTCCTAGATCCAGTAGGGGGACATCCAAGTCCGAAACATATATCTTATATCTGCCAATACATCCAATGTATTACCTAACCTTTTTCCTATGAATCAACTAAGCCTTGGCTTTGGCACAACAAACTTAGTGATCCCAGTTAAGCGCGACCCATTGACCATGGAAAGCTTCGTAATCAATGTCGATGGACAAGAAGTGGTCTTGACTTTGGCCAACAAACCACAACTTGGACAAGACATCAATATGGAACAAAGCCTTCATGATTCAAACACATCCTCGACGGACAAGGGCCTTGACTTTGGCCAGCAAGCCAATGCCAGTCTCGGATCTTGAGTGAGAATCACTCAATGGAAGGAAAAATGTTTAATATTTTGCGAGGGTTTTTCGAGTGTAAATTGGCAACTAATTTATTATCTTTGTTAAGGTCTCATCATCATACACCCTTAAACATGCATTCTAAACACATAATAAAGAGCGTAAAAATAAATAATAATGATATGCGGATGGATACTTTACACATTGATCCTAGATCAAATCTCTCTATTTCTCTCTCCCGCTAGCACAAGTATTTGCTTCTACCCGTTACACTACACTTCTAAAGAAACCTCATTTACATTTAGGGGAATATGTGGGAAGAGAATACAAAGAATATGGAGGTATAAGGCTGGACACGCAGGTCCAATTAATAAATCAAATTTATTACAACAATTTCTAAAATTGCCTCACCCATCTAATATATATCTGATATACATTATTCATGCATCGCAACCATGTATTCACACAAGCATGTTATCAATCAATCTAATCAAATTAATTAATCTGATAATTAATGACCATCCAATGTTCAAACAACGATTTGATTTTGTTCGCGTCAAACTCGTTTTATGAATAAGTACTCAAAGTATATTCTCGAATTAAATTAAACTACATAATTAAATCCAATTTAATATGCATTTAATTCTAATTCGCTTATTTAATTCCAAATTAAACATTACACGTTAATAATAAACCTTTTACGACTTAAATTCCAAATTTAATCGTTACGGGTCTCAATGCCCGATTAACGTCCAACGTCAATTTAATTAAAATCCAATGAGCTTTTAATTAATTTCTTAAGGCGTGGACTTTTGGTCAACTCGGGTCGAACCCAATAACCAAAGTCCAATCCGGGAGTTACCCCATAAGCCCATAAATCAATTTAGGCCAATTAGGCCCAATTAAACTTTAAAGGTCCATTAGTCGCATTTGGGCTTTATGGAGGCGGTTTTGGGCCCAATTGGATCCAACCAATTTAGCCTAAACCCAACTTGGTACAACAAAGCCCAATAAGCCCAATTACACTAAGTGTATTACATAATTAATCACCCAAATTAACATTTCTAAAACATTAATTTACTTAATCAATCATGGTCAATTACAACAAAACATGTCCAACATATTTCATCAAAAATCAAACCCATTATCACATGCTACATGTCTCGGCAATATAGGGTATTTTATGTCTGATTCGAATTCAATCAAATTAAATCAATATTCCCAATCGTTTTCAAGTCATCCAATGAATCAAAAAACAAAAATTCCAAGACATTAGGGCAAGTCTTCCATTCGGCCAAGCCAAAGAATTTGGGCAAAAATATTCCAAACAAAATTTCTTGAAATTGATCCAATCAATCTTCAATTCAACATGATTTAAGCATATTCAAACATCCAATTTAATCAAATCATGCTCAAAATTAATTTACCCAATTTTAAGCCCTAAATCAAATTTCATGCTCAAACTTGCTCAAGATACCATTGTTGGTGTTTGCTAAGGTCCCAAGATCATTAAACAAGCATGAAACAAGTGCGAATACAAATCAATGAAGTTTCAGAATACTCACATCGATCGGTTGAGCGATGCGACAACGAACAATACTTGAAATTCTGCTCACTGCATGTCACGGCAGTGGCTGTGTACAATCCACTGTTTCGGCCATTGGAGGTTCTTCGTCAAGCTCCAAGCTTCGTCAAACGATTCCCGGCTCATGGGTGGACTTCCCTATCACCTTCGCATGACTTCGTAGTGTGCTAGCACTCTCGATTTTGCCTGAAAATTATGACTCTAAGCTTCCTTATGGCTCTCGGTTTTCAACAGAAAACAGAAGGTTTTTCAGCCCCTTGGGCGTGTGAGAGGAAGAAGAAAGAGAGGAGAGAGAGATGTAAAAATGTGTAATGTTATTTGATTTTCCAAAAACAAATTAAACATATACCATTTTCTTTACAAAAAGTCAAAAGCAAAAAACAATTAACTGCCTTCCAACTTCCATCAACTCATCAATCCATCAATCATGAATAGTGATTGGTGTCAATCACTCAAAGTGAAAGACATCCATCACTTGATTGACGAATGATGTGACGCTAGATACGACTAGCGATTTGACGCTTGATTTGACTTGTGTGCCGCACTCGAATTCGAAATGTGAATGTGCTCGCAAATAATCTCGGGCTCGGGTTCGCTAATTCCAAATTAACGAATTTTCTGTTGCGACGTAATTAAATGATTATGCCTAGCGAAATCACTATTCACGTCGTTAATGAATTAATTCTAAATTAATTTGTTCGCCCGAATTAAAATCTAATTTTAATTCCGCGTTGAAATCCAATTTCGTTTAATATATCAAATATATTAATTAATCGATTAATTCCAAATTAATCGTTATCTCTCTTTTATTGATATTTTATCCTAGATAAAATATCTCCGCAATTAATCCCAGATTAATTTTCTCTCTCTTCTAATTAATCCCATATTAATTTAGAGTGCGAGTCATACGTCATCGGTGAATCTTTGGGAAGCGACCCATGAGATCCCCAGATATATTGGCAGTAAATTCGGTCGTCGGACTATCCAAACACGTAAGTACCTAGTTCTACGTTTGTATCGATTTACAGGACAAGGTTGGCTTCTAGCAAAGCGTTATGCCTACCCAATTCTCTAGAAATATCCTTACAGGAATAAAGGATCTATATCAGGCGTAGTATACGTAGTATTGCGTATGTCGATCCAGTATCGGATGATCACGTGCTAGGCCTGGGGCTGGAATTGTGTCTGCCTCATACGAAGCACATATCGGATGTCTGGTAACTAGTCTCTATAATCGGATAAACATGACCTTGTCATTTTATCCCGATGACTGCAGTACTTAAGAGTACTAGTACCGTATCCTACATGACCATCATCTTCATATGACTGGAGTGATACTTCCGTCTTGACATCACACCCAACACACTACGATTCTCAATATACCCAGCATAGACGTACATAGAACCTGTTAAATCCCTAGACGACCACAACCAAAGTATATTGATCGTCGCAAGTATTAGCGGTGCAAGTCTCAGGTTAAAACCAAATACATCTACCCTTATTTCGGACTTCCATAGACACATAGTCATACTACCAATGGAATTCCGATGGGGTCTATCTAGAGCGAAGCTGTTTCCCGTACCATCGATAAAATACAACCTCCTATTACACTTACATGAGTATCATCTACCCAAATATATGAGAACTATGTCGTTGTGCCCTCACAACGCGCACAGGTGTAATACTATCTTTTACGTATTTATCGATGTCCAATCTCGATAATACTCTGACTAGGGATATTTAATGATTTATCCTTCGTGGATGATGATACCATCTCATATCATTCTCAATCCAGGAAAAAATCATTGGGACCTCCTATCATTTATATATCTAGGTGATCTAATCACAAATGATAAGAGAGCAATCTCCTTTGTCACATGGTTAATTGTACAACAACACCATGATCTGTACAAATAGTGACGTTATGGGTCATAATTGTCCAACATCCCCAACAGCAGGCAAAGACCTCAGTGGTATGGCCTCGGTGGGGGCCTCTTGAGAAGGCCTAGCCAGGGTAACTACATCACCCTCGATCAAATCCCGATACGACCAGTCTTTGTTCTTCACCCTCCTCCGTCTCACTTGACGATTCGACATAACTATCAATCTTGGCACCTAAGCTGCCTAAAGAATCACCACTCAACATCTTCCAAACGACAAGCATATAAACAATTAAACTCCCTAGTGACCTACCTCCTAAAGATCAAAACCCACGAACATAATTTCTAAAACAATTCACACAAACCCAAAGATCTAACAGCCAATTTTGCCTAAGAATAGCTTGAATCTTCACTATGAATGTTTAAAGAAATTGAAGAACAAGAGATAGTTTTCGAAGAATACCTTGAAACACTTGGAGCTCCCCTTACTCGGCCTCCAAATGAAATTTTTTACGAATGAAGCAAATGAGGCGCCCAAAGCTCTTTTATACACACTACATAAATTGGCGCCAAAACTCCTGCCAAAAATTCCTCGTAAACCACACTATGGTTTGCAATTAATGACAGGAAATGATGGGGAATTACCAAAGTGTCGAATAAAGAAACAGGTCGAGGGAAGTTAATCCTGAACCACCATCTGGTTCAGTCGACCAAGGACATCCCCATGATGACTCATGTCGAGTCAAATAAAAAGTTTTATTCACTTGCCTCATGCTACAGGTCGAGTGAAATTACTCATGAACCACCATCTGGTTCATTCGACCGGGGACATCCCCATGATGACTCATGTCGAGTCAAATAGAAAGTTGTATTCACTTGCCTCATGCTACAGGTCGAGTGAAATTACTCATGAACCACCATCTGGTTCAGTCGACTAGGGATATCCCCATGATGACTCATGTCGAGTCAAATAGAAAGTTATATTCACTCGCCTCATGCTAAAGGTCAAGTAAAGTTAATCCTGAACCACCATCTGGTTCAGTCGACCAGGGACATCCCATGATGACTCATGTCGAGTCAAATAGAAAGTTGTATTCACTTACCTCATACTACAGGTCGAGTGAGATTACTCCTGAACCACCATCTGGTTCAGTCGACCGGGGACATCCTCATGATGACTCATGTCGAGTCAAATAGAAAGTTGTATTCACTTGCCTCATGCTACAGGTCGAGTGAAGTTAATCCTGAACCACCATCTGGTTCAGTCTACCGGGGAAATCCCCTTGATGACTCATGTCGAGTCAAATAGAAAGTTGTATTCACTCGCCTCATGCTACAGGTAGAGTGAAGTTAATCCTGAACCACCATCTGGTTCAGTCGACCGAGGATATTTCATGATGACTCATGTCGAGTCAAATAGAAAGTTGTATTCACTTGCCTCATGCTACAGGTCGAGTGAAATAAATCCTGAATCAGTCGACCGGGGACATCCCCATGATGACTCATGTCGAGTCAAATAGAAAGTTGTATTCACTCGCCTCATGCTACAGGCTGAGTGAAGTTAATCTTGAACTACCATATGGTTCAGTCGACCAGAGATATCCCCATGATGACTCATGTCGAGTCAAATAGAAAGTTGTATTCACTTGCCTCATGCTACAGGTCGAGTAAAGTCAATCCTGAACCACCATCTGGTTCAGTCGACCGGGGACATCCCCATGATGACTCATGTCGAGTCAAATAGAAAGTTGTATTCACTTGCTCATGCTACAGGTCGAGTGAAATTAATTCTGATCCATCGTCTGGTTCAGTCGACCGGGGACATCCCAATGATGACCCATGTCGAGTCAAATAGAAAATTGCATTCACTGGCCTCATGCTACAGGTCGAGTGAAATTAATCCTGAACCACCATCTGGTTCAGTCGACCGGGGACATCCCCATAATGACCCATGTGGAGTCTAATAGAAAATTCTATCCATTTGCCTCATGCTACAGGTCGAGTGAGATTACTCCTGAACCACCATCCGGTTCAGTCGACCGGGGACATCCCCATGATGACTCATGTCCAGTCTAATAGAAAGTTGTGGTATTCACTTGCCTTATGCTACAGGTCGAGTGAAGTTGATCCTGAACCACCATTTGGTTCAGTCGACCGGCGACATCCCCACGGTGTCTCGTGTCGAGTCAAATAAAGTGTTATGGTAATTCACTCGCTCAATGCGACATATCGAGTAAGATTACACCTGAACCACCATATGGTTCAGTCGACCAATGACTTCCCCATGACGACTTATGTCCAATCAAAATTCATGCCCAATCCGTACGACATGCCAACTGTGGAACTTAGGCTTCTTCTGTCCGAACGGCATGCCGAGTGAGATATCTCCTAAACCATTGTCTAGTTCAGTCCACACAAGACATTCCCCCATAGGCTCACGTGGTTGGCAAGTTAGAAGATGTGAGCTCCCCCTTACTCAATGGGACACCTCCAAGGCTATTGTCGAAAATGAAAGAAGACCTGAAATCTTCCTTCCCCAAACTGTATGACGGGATGACATGTGGATCATCTCGGGACCATTTCTAAGATCGTTAAAGTATACATTCGTATCCTGATTCATTCGACATACTCAAAGGTACTCTCCAAGTCATGGACTTTCAGACTTAGAGAGTATGGGACAAACTGTACGGGCCAAATTTGGGCCCAGGGGTAAAATCGACATTTAACCCAAAACCAACCACCGACCCTGAAGCCCACTAGCAGATTCAGCCTATAAACATAAATGCCATAGAAGGAAGCCTCATGGGCCCAAACCCATTAACATGAAGAGAACCAACGGACACCAGTTACAACAGTCAAAAGAGAATCCAAATTCATGAACTTCACCATAAAGACGACAGTTACAAGATATAGAAACGATCATCAGTTATCAGACATAAATCACCTGAATTAAACCATCATGAGAGAAACTCCAACGGGAAGAATAGGGACCCCGCATCAGGGAACCTATAAAATAAGAAGAAAAGCAATAGAAATGGGATCTTCTGCTTGAGACTACTCCTATCATCAAGACACAACTCCAATACACCGCCCTCACGGCAAACAATCTGTGGTTGAGGTACTCCATAGACCTTAACCCTTTCACCTTGAACTCATTCATATTTTGGCTAACTTAAGCGTCGGAGTGCCTACGGCTTCCACCACACCGGTGGGCAGTAACTTCCACTTTCACTCTACTCTTATTTTGCAGGTTTGCTCGTGCCACTTATACTACAAATTCACGATTTTGGACCTCGGGTGAAAACCAGCATCCACGTTCTCTAATTACCAAATTATGAAGGATTGTTTTAAACCAAATGGAACAGTCTTATTAAAGCATTAATAAAAGATAAGGATCCCCCTTGTCTAGAGCCAAACATAAAAGTTATGCGCTTAATGTGCTTGTGCACAATGAAAGTATAAGATACAAAGACATTAAGACACACTAAAGAAAAGACATAAATCATATAAGATATGAATAATTAAATAATCCCCAAGATTTAATAGTAAGCATTAACCTTCCAACACAATCAAATAGTCCATTGAATGTATTTTGGTAATCCCAAAACCCATTAGGTGAGGGACCCTTAAATGTTTAAGTATTATTTGACTTGTTCGTATATGTAGCCTAATGATTGCAAACCCAAAACTCATTAAGTGAGGGCCAATCACATGCGTTACGTGATGAAAGGTGTTGGGCATGGCTTAACTGGTGAAGATGTCAAAACCCATTAGGTAAGATATTGTTCGCTAGAGGTGGAAATGTCGAGCCTTGTATAGAGATACAAACAAAATGAGTTTTGACTCATTGCAAATAAATTTCCAAAACCCATTAGGTGAGGCATGACATTAACAATGAGAACTCGACGTCCCACTAGAAATATATCCAACAATATTTCCATTTTCCGTATAGGGGAGTGTGGAATTCGAGTAAAATTAGGGGAGCAACATTATTTAAAAGATCTTAAATTTTGTTAATATTTATTACAAAATTATTAATAAACTTGTGTTTTCAATAGAGTACGTGATACAAAATGAATCCATTAACATCAATACTTGACAAAGATAAACTCACTAGCCCCAATTTCCTGGATTGGCACTGTAAGCTCAAGATCATCTTGGATTACAAACGTCTATATTATGTTCTCAATATGAAATATCCTAATCATATTAATGATGATACCTCTGATGAAGAGGCCACTACTTTCTATAACAGGAAAGACGATGAGCTTAAGGTAAGAAGCTACATCAAAGCCTCTATGAGCTCAACTCTACAAGAGCAATATGAGAGGGTGGACTCTTCGATGGAAATCATGGAACAACTACAAGAGTTGTATGGTGAAAGTAGTGAAACTACTAGATACGATATAACTAGCAAGTTATTCAGGATAAAGATGAAGGATGGGACTCCAGTCTTCGATCATGTCCTCCAAATGATCAATTTGATTGATCAAACGGATACATTTGATCTATGATTAACCTTCAAGGTTAAGGTGGATTTGATCCTACAGTCTTTGACTCCAGCCTTCAAGGGCTTCATTTCCAACTTCAATATGAATAAGTTGATTAGATCAACTAAGTCACTTAGTGAGCTTCATGGCTCATTAAAGACCTATGAAAAGGTTGAAAACATCTTGAAGGTTGAGGAAAATGATAAAGGGGTTGTTCTTGCTATCTCTGGTCCTCACAAGGGTAAGAATCAAGTCTTTAAGAAATCTAAGCCCACTGGAGGCATATCGAAGAAAAAGAAGGAAAAGAAGGCCCAAGATGAGTGCTTCTATTGCAAGAAGAAATGACATTGGAAGAGGAATTGTCCTCAGTACCTTATGAGCTTGAAAAAGCAAAAAGAATGTACGTCTTCGTTCTTTGTTATTGAAATGGATCTTGGAATAAGTTCCATATCTCATTCATGGATTTTAGATTCTGCTGCGACCTCACATATTTGTATGTCTCCGCAGATTCTAAAGAGTAAGAGGTTACTTAAGGATGGAGAAGTGGTCCTGAAAGTGGAATGGAATGGAGAACTTATCTCTGCAACCACCGTAGGGGCGTGTCAACTTCCTATGCCATAAAGACATTTAATTTTATAATATTAAGTTTTACATTTTCCTAGTGCAATAAGGAACATTGTTTCTATTCCAGTATTGACAAAATGTAATTATGAATTTCATTTTATCAATGAGAAATGCAATATTTATTATCTGAATAAATTTGTTGGTGTGCACTAAAAGAAAATGGATTGTATGTCTTGCAAATGAATGAGAACCACAACAAAGAATTAAATATAATAACAAAAAAAAAAGACCAAGAGATAATCTTAATTCAAGATTCCTTTGGCACTTAAGATTAGGTCATATTTGAGAGAAAATAATTGCACAATTAGAGAAGGAAGGCTTACTTCCTTCATTAGGTTTAGAACCTTATCCAACTTGTGAATCATGTCTCAAAGGAAAAATGACCAAATCACCATTTGTAGGATAAAACGAAAGAGCCAAAGAAACCTTGGAACTCGTACATACTGATGTATGCAGCCCACTTAGTATAGTGGCCAAAGGTAGTTTTCAATACTTTGTTACTTTCATTGAAGATTGTTCAAGATTTACGTATTGTACCTAATGAAACATAAGTCAGAAACTTTTGAAAAGTTCAAAGAGTATAAGAATGAAGTAGAAAACCAATTAGGAAAAAGTATTAAAAATGTACGATCTGATCGTGGAGGAGAATACTTAAGTACCGAATTTCAAGATTATCTCAAGGAACATGGAATAGTGTCACAGGTAACACCTCCTTACACACCTCAGTATAACGGTTGTCTCTGAAAGGAGAAATCGTACCCTATTGGATATTGTACGTTCCATGATGAGTCTTGTTGATATACCGACATTCTTTTGGGGATATGATCTACAAACAGCCTTGCATGTTCTAAATAGAGTTCCGACCAAATCCGCTCCCAAAACCCCATGTGAGATATGGTATGGGAAACATCCTAATTTAGGATATTTGAAGATTTGGGGTAGTCCAGCTTATATAAGGAAAGTCTTTACAGAAAAGCTAGACTCAAGATCTGAAAAAGCTCAATTCATAGGATATCCCAAGGATTCAATGGGATACTACTTCTACATTCCCTCTTATCACAAGATATTGGTTAGTAGGAATGCTACCTTCTTTGAGGACCGTTTGGTTCAAGACGGAAGTACTGGGAAAGAAGTGGACCTAGATGAGGAAGTCTCTCAAGAAGAGGATTCTGAAAAAAAAAATTGACTCACCTCGAAGAAACGGAACAAGAACAAGAATAAGAAGCACCTCAAAAAACAAAACCACTTCGTAGATCACATAGGGAATCTCGCATGCCACTGAGATATACCCTAGGCAATCAATAAGATTTTGAATCTCTTATGATTAGTGAAGCGGTTCATGATGATGACCCAAGAAACTACGAAGAAGCAATGTCGGACATTGACTCTTCTAGATGGCTTGAAGCTATGAATTCTGAAATGGAATCCATGTATTTCAATGAAGTATGGGCATTTTTTGATCCTCCTGAAGGAATTAGTCCTATTGGGTGTAAATGGTCTTCAAGAGAAAGATTGGAAAGGATGGAAAAGTAGAGACTTATAAAGCTAGACTAGTGGTTAAAGGATATACTCAGAAACAATGAGTTGATTATGAGGAGACCTTTTCGCCAGTAGCTATGCTAAAATCCATTAGAATTCTCTTAGCTATAGCAGCTTACTTTGACTATGAGATTTGGCAAATAGATGTAAAAATAGCTTTTCTAAATGGATTTCTCGAGGAAGAAATTTATATGAAACAACCAAAGGTTTTACATCTAAATATGATAGTCATAAAGTATGTAAGTTGCAAAGATCTATATATGATTTTAAGCAAGCATCTAGTAGTTGGAATCTACGATTTGATGATGTGATCAAAACGTTTGGTTTCATCAAAAATTTGGATGAGCCTCTGTTTACAAAAAGGTCAGTGGGAATGCCATAACGTTCTTAAATTATATGGATGACATATTACTATTGGCAAATGATGTCGCTATGATGACTTCAGTCAAAGTATGGTTATCCAAAATATTCTCAATGAAAGACTTGGGAGAAGCAACCTACATTCTTGGCATAAGAATCTATAGAGATAGATCAAGAAGAATGATTGGTTTGTCCCAAAGTCTGTACATAGAAAAGGTGATCAAGAGATTCAATATGTTGGACTCTAAAAGAGGTTTGTTGCCTTGTAGGCATGGAATTCATCTATCTAGATAGATGAGTCCCAAGATACCTCAAGAAAGAGCACGCATGAGTCAAGTATCATATGCTTCTGCCATAGGTAGTCTCATGTATGCCATGTTATGTACAAGATCGAATATCGCATTTAATGTTAGTATAACAAGCAGATTCCAGTCTGATCTAAGAGAAAATCATTGGATAGCAGTCAAGGCAATCCTCAAGTACTTAAGAAGAACTAATGATATGATATTAACTTACGGATCACATGAAAGTGAAAGGTATGTGTGGTTCCAACCATTGAAAGAGCGTTCTTTTTGAACTGCGACAACAAAAAGGCTATAGCACAGGCCAGGGAACCAAGGTCACACCAGAAATCCAAACACATTTAAAGAAACTAAGAGAATATGTTGGAGATGGGCAAATAGCCATTCAGAAAATACCTTCAGCTTACAATGTAGCTGATCCACTTACTAAGCTAATGAACCAGGAACAAAAGGAGAGTGATCCTGAGAATATGAACATTGGGTATCATAAAACTGGCTTTAGTGCAAGTGGGAGTTTGTTAGAGTGTATGCCCTAAAACCAGTTATGGATGTAATGGTTTAAGGCATATTGTTTGTAATATAGTTATTATTTATTAATAAAAGACATTTGTTACTACACATTATTACATCCATATTTTATGTGTATGTCCTGAGACATTATGACAGATGAATATCGTTATTCCAAAAAGACGTTTGCGATTATGAGAGTCAACGATATTTATATATATCTCAAATTAAGTTCTTGGTAAAATGTGATTGTTATACAGGACAATAATATATCACTTGACCAATATTGTTGTGTGTCGCCTATATTGACATATGATGTTAATAGAATGGATGATGAGTCTCATATCATAAGGACACAGACAATAGATATTTCATTAGTAGAATGAAATATCGAACACGACCACAGAAGCGTAAGATCACATGGTAATATTATCTAAGGTCATTGATCTTCGTAATAATACATTAGTGTCATCATATCCTCTGACCTGAGATAATATGATGACTTGTGCGATAATATTTTTGGTTCACTAGTATATCCTCATTCGATTATCCATGTCCTTAGAATAAATACTAGATGGCCATGAGAAATTGACTTACGAAGTCACGTATGCTTCAAGATAGGATCCGATAGTTGATATAAAAGAGATGTTTCAAGTAAACTCAAAGTTGTGGATGTTAAGTCTTTGGCCAAAGCAGTCAATATCTTAGAGATATCAAATCCACAAGATAAATTTTAAAGATATGTTGAGTATAAGGATTTGACCTTACCATGATCCAGACTCGATAAGAAACATAAATATCGGAAGGAATGAGATGACATGTTCGAAGTGTATTCTAACAGGTTCATATGTTTTCCCACTTCATTCATCGAGTAGGGTCATGGCTTATTGCGGCGATTACCCATGGTCTGTGGAATATCATAGAGATGAAATATTAAAGAGTTAGTATTATTCCACTGCTACTCGATAATGAACCTAGGACGGTCGCACAATATAGTTCTCTTCTATGTTACAAATTCGAGGATGTTATTAAAAGTTAATAAATGATTATTTTGGCATTTCCTAATTGGATTAGGATATTTGGGATATTTCGGAAATATTAATTTGATTAATAAATTCGAAATATAAAATAATATTTAATGTTTAATTAATATTTGATATTTATATAAATAAATTAAATGTAATTTTAATTAATTATTAATTAAAATTCAGTAAGTTAAATTGATTTATTAATATTTAATTATTATTATGCCAAAATAATATTTAATCTATTAGGCTTAATTTAGTGGGCTAGCACCCAAATTAATTAGAGTCTTATTTAAGATTAAATAGGGAAGTCTTTATTTAATTAGGATTCCTAATTTGATTAAGTATCCTAATTTTATTTTTGGAAAGAATCTTTAAGAGACCAAATTGATTTGGAGAGATATTTGATTGACATTATTGTATTGGGATACAATAAAAAAAATTTGTTCAAGTTGAAAGACAAAACTTCTTGAACAAGTTGAAAGGCAAAACTTCTTGTTCAAGTTGAAGGCAAAACTTCTTGTTCAAGTTGAGGCAAAACTTCTTGTTTAAGTTGCATGGTATATATATATAGATTAAGCGAAAATAGTTTTTCAGTAATTTTTATCTCTCTATTGGAATAGTTCCAATTTATTCCTAAAGACTTCAAACATCCTAGAAAAGAAAATGGTTTCTTTTGTTCTCAATAGCGGGAGTGATTTGTTCGTAGAAGAGCGCTAGTGTGCTAACTAGAGGTGCAACACTTGGTGCACTACTAAAAGGGAAAAATCAAGGAGGATATTCAAAAGGCTCGAGAAAGATAATAAGCACATCAAGGTATGTTTTATTATTAGTAAATTTTATTTATGTTGATAAATAAAATATTTATTGCATGCATGTTAGATTAATATAGATTAATTTAAATAGTATATTGTTTACATCAACAACGACATAACTGTTGGTTTCTTATTAGGTCCCAAGATCATGAAATCAAGCAATGAAACAAGTGAATACACATCAAATGAGGTGTGGAATATACTCACATTGACTGGATCTTGCGACGCGAAGAACAAGCCACTTCTTCCTCCTTGTTGAAGCTCGGCAGTGAGCTCCCTCGGTTTGGGCTGTGAAACTCCTCCAAGAATTCGGCCATGGGTGGACTCCATGGAAGCTCCAGCTTCAAGCTCCAAAATGATTTCAAGCTCAATAGTTCGTTTCCCTATCACCTTGTATAACTCAAGGTGTATGCTAGCACTTGTCTTCTTCCTTGCTATTCTCTTGATTTGGTCAAACAGAAAAATGGAGAAGAAAATGGCTCAAAGCCGTGAGAGGGAGAAGGAAAGAGAGGAGGGAAAATGGTTTCCTTGAAATCGTATACCAAGAGAGAGAGTTAAGTGAAAAATAAAATGTATATGGTTTATATATTTTCCAAATATATTTAAACCATTTACCAGTTTTTCAATTTTCCAAAAAGCAAAAGTCAAAAGCAAAAGGCAATTAATGTTTTTCAACTACCACATCAATCACTCAATCAATCAATCAATCAAATTGTCACATCACTCAAAGTGACATGTGATTTGACGCTTGATGTGATATGTTTTTTGACGATCGATTTGACTTGCGTGCCGCACTCGAATTCGAAATGCGAATGCGCTCGTAAATTATTCCCGGGCTCGGGTCGCTAATTCCAAATTAAAAAATTTTCCGTCGTGACGCAATTAAACGATTACGCCTAGCGAAATCACTATTCACGTCGCTAAAGAATTAATTCTAAATTAATTCGTTCACCCGAATTAAAATCATTTTAGTTCCGCATCGAAATCCAATTTCGTATAATATATCAAATATATTATTTATCGATTAATTCCAATTAATTGTTCTCTCTCTTTAATTAAATTTTATCCCAGATAAAATATCTCTGTAATTAATCCTAGATTAATTTTCTCTCTCTCCTAATTAATCCCAGATTAATTAAAGTGCGAGTCATACATCATCGGTGAATCTTCGGGAAGCGACCCATGAGATCCCCGGATATGTTGGCAGTAAATACGGTCGTCGGACTATCCGAACACGTAAGTACCTCGTACTACTTTTACCGATTTACAAGACAAGGTTGGCTTCTAGCAAAGCGACATGCCTACCCAATTCTCCAGAAATATCCTTATATGAATATGTGATCTATATCAAGCGTAGTATACCGTAGTATTGCGTATTTCGATCCAGCATCGGACGATCACGTGCAAGGCCTGAGGCTGGAATTGCGTCTGCCCCGTACGAAGCACATATCGGATGTCTGGTAACTAGTCTCTATAATCGGATATACATAACCTAGTCATAATATCCCGATAGCTCTAGCATTTAAGAGAACGAGTTTCGTATCCTATGTGACCATCATCTCCATATGACTGGAGTGATACTTCCGTCTTAACATCACACCCAACACACTACGATTCTCAATATACCCAGCATTGGCGTACATAGAACTGTTAAAGCCCTGGACGACCTCAACTAAAGTATATTGATTGTCGTAAGTATTAGCGGTGCAAGTCTCAGGTTAAGACCAAATACACCTACCCTGATTGCAGACTCCCATAGACACATAGTCATACTACCAATGGGATTCCACGGGGGTCTATCCAGAGCGAAGCTATTTCCCGTACCATCGGAAAAACACAACCTCATATTACACTGCATGAGTATCTTATACCCAAATATATGAGAACTATGTCGTTGTGCCCTTACAAACGCGCACAAGTGTAATACTAGTCATTTACGTATTTATCAATGTCCAATCTCGATAATACTCTAATTATGTATATTTAATTATTTATCCTTCGTGGACTGATACTGTCTCATATCATTCTCCGTCCAGAAACAAATCATAGGGACCTTGACCCGTGCTTACACACGCGTATAACGCTAGCGCACGTATCATTCAAGTAGTATAAAAAGTATTGATCCCACGAGGACTTAATATCTAATCTATTAATTTTATGAGGTCAAATGATTACTAGTATCTAACAGGTTGTTTGATTGATTTGAAAAGGTGACGATTCTAAATTTAAAAACAAGTAAATTAAATTGTTTGAAAGTAGGTTTAAGAAAATTCAATATTAAAAACTATCTAGGGTTGTGAATCTTTCCAATATTATTTAAAGATGAAGTGGTTATCTTATAATTGGGTAAAATATTGATTTATTAACCTGGAACACTAAATTATGTAAAAGCCTCTTCTGATGGTCATCTACAAATATCCAGTATAATCCAATTGAACCATATGTCTATGTCAACCAAATTACCTGGATTCATTAAGATTAAGTTCCAATTATATCTACCCCCGCCCGACAGGTATATTCCTATCCTATAAGGAAATCTATTAAAGGGTTATCTATCCTCAAGGAAGATCGTGGGCTATTGAGTCTAAGGTCTTAAACTTAAAATCCTTATATCTAGTTCATTTTAAGTTTACCTAATCAATTTTATTAGTGGCCAGTTAATGAAAAAGCATTAAGATTAAGACTCAATAAATAAATTTTTATATTACCCAAACTATAATCTAACCCCTTATAAACCGGTGATATTGGATTTCATCACAACCCCAGATAACTGCCTTAGTTACGACACATATTTACAAGTAGTAAAAAAATAAAAGACATAAAATAAAATACCAAAAATTAAATATTGAAAAGTAAATTGTTGAAAAGTAAATAAAGTAAAAGTAAAAGTAAAAATAAAAATAAAAATAAAAGTAAATTACTGAAAGTAAATTGCAGAAAAGTAAATTGCTGAAATTAAATAAAGTAAAAGTACAATAAAAGAAAATGCTGGGGTTAGAGGATCAACTTTTATTACTACTATTTTAGATATCTCCCTTAATATAATATATTAACTTTGCGTGATAATTACCAACCAGCCATATAGGCGGTATCCTGATTAAGTCAAATTAATAATTAATTACCAACCGACCAACCAGGCGGTATCCATACTAGTCAGGTTAAAACTAATTTATAATTAATTTCCAACCGGCCAATATAGCGGTATCCTTATTAAGTCGGGTTTTAAATAGTTTTATTTTTATATTTAATGGAGATTAATCTAGATAGAAATAATAAAAGCTTTACTTTTTACCCCAGCAAGGGGAAGTTACCTCTTCATTGTTTAAAAAATAAAAACTGCAAAAGTAAAGAAAGAAAAGGTTTGTGCGTAAAAGTAAATTGTGGAAAGTAAAAACTGAAAAGTAAAGAAAAGAAAGTGCGAAAGCGGAAATTAATTACTGGAAGCTGTAAATAAACAAACAAGATACAATCTTCTTATTTATTCATTAGGAATTTTCAAAGAAGAAAGTATGAAATTTACAAATGAAATGGCTTGGTATTTATAGGCAAAATTTTGCCTCCATCAAATCATTCATCAAATTCTCCACCAAATCCATTATTAATTTCTCCATTAATTACTCCACCAAATCCATTATTAATTTATCCACTAATTGCTTATCATGTTTGGTGGTGATTTGATAATTTTTATAATTTATTTATTAATTTAATTTTTGCTTTGAAAATGACTTTAATAATTACACATAACACACTTCTGGATAGTTCATCAATTTCGGTCATGCAATCTTCAGAATTCGAAATTATTTTATATTTCAAAGTTGTATAGCTTCGAGTCTTATTTAATCTGGCACTAGAATCAGCTCCATCCGACATCGGAGTAAAAAGTTATGCCCAAAATACGACAGATGTGCAAAACTGGAATTTCCAAAACTGCACTTTGTCAAAAACGCCCTTTCAAGTTTCCAATCTCCAAAATTAAAATATCAAGTCCAATAATTGCCCTTATTTGACCCATATTTCATCCTAAATGATTTCATTGAGACCCGATATTATTTTATCTGCAAAATAAACTAAAACACATCAAAACGTTCATCAAACCCGAGAAACTAAACAAAATATTAAGTTAAAGGGGCGGTAAATATTGATATATTTTCCGCTCATCACACCCCCAAACCTAACATTTTGCTAGTCCTCGAGCAAAACAACAAAAAAAAATTAAACTAAGCCACTTTCGTAGGGATCACGGTTGCATTTAGCGTATGCAACAAGCCTTTAAACCCATAGGTGTCCCTAGTGGACGAGTTGTAGTCTCGTGAAGGTTTACAGCAATGATACCCACAAATATTTTACAGAAGTAAAAAGGTAGTAAAACTAATGCACACAAAAGCAAAAAGACAAGAGAAAAAAGAATAAAGAAATTAGTGACTAATCATGTGAAACTTCTACTCCAAGTTACTAGTTGTTTTCTTTCTTTTTAAATTACCGAATAAGTAAATTCTTCGATTATATTTACCATTCTCCATATACACAGCCAACAAAATATTAAACAACTCATGTTTGCCCACAACAGTCATAAGTGCAGTTGAGAAGAGAGTAATATTTTTGTCCTGAAGTTTTATCAGAATTCACAACTTTTTGTAGTAATGGAATAATTTTTCTGATTTTTTTTCTGATTTTTTTTTCTTTTTTTTCTATATTTTTTATTTATATACAATACCTTCCATATATGTAACGAGCTTTGGGCCGGTGGCTCCCAAACCAGTTGGCTTTAGGGCACCAGGTGTTAAGACACCCCTACGGACTTAATTACTCAGACTTCAGATATATATATATATATATATATATATATATATATATATATATATATATATATATATATTTGCAGCATCTTTGATCCATGTAGCGAGCTTTGTGCCAGTGACTCCCAAACCAATTGGCTTTAGGGCACTAGGTGTTAAAACACCCTTACAAACTTAATAACTCGGATCTCAGACGTTTTTTTTTTTTACTCCATCACTTTTTGAGATGCTTCCTCCAATTAAACTAGAGCACTGAATATTACAAACTTTTCAATTTTAGCTCATGCCCGTATGTTACTATGTATGTTGATAATATCTGCTAACCGAGCATATGAGGATCCATTTTAATCAGTATTATGGAAAATTCACAAATTAAATAATTCAAAAGGAAATAAACAAAAATTAACTTGTTTCGAAATAGGTTTGAGATATGTCTCAGGAGTGGAAACTGCTTACTCAACTATCTCTTACAAATTTCACCTTTTTAGTCAAAACAAAAACACAAAAATTTTTTGTAATTTTTGAAAATTTTCAATTTTTTTTTTTTTTTTGTATTTTTCGAAAAATTTTGGACTAAAAAATAAAAACAACACACAACTAAAAAGAAGATATTAATCAACTAATTCTCTCCCCCAAACCTAAATGAGACATTGTCCCCAATGTCTTAAATAGTAGAAGAATAGTTTAGAAGATAGTATCTGGTTAGCTGAAATTCTACACGAAAAGTTAAAGGTTAAGATCCAGATTAATCCGACGTCTCTTACCACGATCGTCCTCGGACCAATTATCTTTGAAAAGATAGGATCAACTTGTGGTTCATAGGCTAAGAGTTGGTCAATTAGATCCGGAGCAGTCCTGGCACAGTAAAGAGTAGTTCTTTCAAAGGTTTTGACACGAACCCATTTCTCCGAGCATCATCAAGAAACACACAAAGAAAATCATAAAATCCATCTATGTTAAACAGCCCAATTGGTTTCTGGTGTATGTTCAGGTTCGCCCAAGATAGTACTATAAAAATTTCCTCTAATGTGCCCAAGCCACCTGGCAAAACAATAAAAGCATTAGCACGGTTAATCATTTCTACCAGTCGTTCAGACATACCTGACACAATTAGCTCTTATCTGTTTGATGATCCAATAAGATTTGCCTCTGCCAAGGGTTTTGGGATGATTCCTAAAACGTTACTACCTCCTTCCTGTACGGCCTTTGAAACGATCCCCTTAGTCCAAGATTGTCTCCGCCATATACTAAGTGCATATTTCTTGTAGCTAAGACTCGACCCAATTCCTGTGCTGCTTCTACGTATTGTGGTTTAGTACCAACACTACTACCGCAAAAACACACAGATGTTTTCAACTCGTCTTCTTGAAATGGCTTCCACGTTTTACTCTGGATGTCTTCAAAAGTGCAATGATGAATTGAATTATTTAAACACCTGAAAATGGTGAGTAAAATAATAGCACTAGTACCTGCCAAATGACAATTATTAGTTAAACAGTAAAATAAATCGTGATAGTCAAAAAGGTCTGGATCATGTTGGAGAGAAAATAAAAGAAAACAACAAAACAAATCACAATTATTAGGAAAAGACAAAGAGATATAATATTTACAAAAAAAGTAGCGGCTTGATTGACGTCTATGCGTCAGGGACAAGCTTCCCATCCAATTTTCTTATAAATTGGCAAACAGGGTCTTTTTGAGTCAGATTCCCAAGACTTAATTGTTGTCTTTCTTTTTGAAATTGTGTATGTAATTTGCGAATGGCTATGTGTACATATCCACTGGGATGCGTCTCAAGAGTCGAAGATATATTATCTACAGACTCTTTACTCAAGCCATCCCTAATGAATTAAATTTTGTCTTCGCGATTATCAGACACCATTCCTAAAGAACGAAAATGAGTATTGCAATTCCAGCGTGCACATTTGTAACAAACACCCAATTGATTAGCTCTACGTTTCTTTGTATAGGTGCTTCTTCCAAAACCAGGCAGATGTGAAATAAATGAGTCAGAAGACTCACCTGCCAATCGGAATCTTGCTTCAATTACCCAACGAATTTCATTAGGAACACCATGGATTGTTAGTAATCTCATCTGTTCCAAGCGAGCTTTGTAAACTTTCATCAGAGATTTTTGAGGGAGAGAAGGAAATTGCTTGTGAAGATTTGCAAGAGCTTCTTCCATCTTGAAATGTCTTAATCTATAAAAACTAAACACACCAAATTAAATCACATCAAATCACAATATATACAAAAATTGCATGGGTTTCCTCCCTGCGAGCGCTAAGTTTAAAGTCGTCAGCTAGACGTGACTTCTCGAACGTTAGGCTGGATTTGAAAGTGTGACACTTTCTTTTTGTCGCTCAAATGATTCTCCCCAGTAGTGCTTGACACGCTGACTGTTAACCTTGAATATGTTGTTGGTATTGGGATCCAGTAACTCAATAGCTCCATAAGGTAAAACTTGAGTGATCAAAAATGGACCTGATCACCTAGATTTCAACTTTTAAGGGAAAAGTTTCAACCTCGAGTTGTACAACAACACATGCTGCATTGGTTCCAACTGTATGTGCACTATTTTTCGGTCATGCAATTTCTTTGTCTTTTCTTTGTAAAATCTGACATTCTCATAAGCCTGTAGACGAAACTCCTCCAATTCGTTGAGTTGATGAAGTCGTTTCTCCCCTGCAGCTTGTGAATCAAGATTCAACTTCTTCAGTGCCCAGTACGCCTTGTGTTCAAGCTCAACTGGCAGATGCATGTTTTCCCAAACACCAATCGATATGGGGACATACCAATGGGTGTCTTGTAGGCTGTTCGGTAGGCCCATAATGCATCATCTAGTTTTGTTGACCAGTCTCTCATTGTTGATCCAACAGTTCTCTCCAAGATTCTTTTGATCTCTCTGTTTGAAACCTCAACCTGTCCATTTGATTGTGGATGGTAAGCTGTGGCAACCTTGTGAGTAACTCCGTATTTGGATAGAAGTGCATCAAAGTATTTGTTACAGAAATGTGAGCCACCATCGCTGATGATTGCACGAGGTGTTCCGAACCGAGAGAAAATATTCTTTTTTCAGGAATTTGATCACCACTTTTGAATCATTGGTTGGCAATGCAATTGCTTCAACCTATTTGGAGACGTAGTTTACATCAACCAGGATGTACAGGTTTCTTAATGATGGAACAAAGGGTCCCATGAAATCTATACCCCATACATCGAATATTTCCACTTCCAGAATGTTTTGCAATGGTCCTTCGTTTCTCCTGGAAATATTCCCTGTTCTCTGGCACCTGTCACATTGAAAAGCAAAAAGATAAGCATCTTTAAAAAGAGTGGGCCAGAACAAACCTGATTGAAGAACTTTTGCTGCAGTTTTGTTTCCACTGAAGTGTCTGCCATATGGTGGTGAATGACAGTGCTGTAAAACACTGTTGACCTCCTTCTGTGGAACACATTGTCTCAATAATTGATCAGCACACCGTTTGAACAGGTACGGTTCATCCCAGACATAGTACTTGGCTTCTTTGAAAAACTTCTTCCGTTGTTGAGTTGTCCATTCCAACGGCCATTTTCCTGACACAATGTAGTTGACATAGTCAGCATACCAAGGGACTTCCTATTGTTTCATGGAAAACAGCTGTTCATCTGGAAAATTTTCTTTGATTGTTAGTTCTTTGCCAGCTATTTCTCCATTCTCGATCCTCGATAAGTGATCTGCCACCTGGTATTCTATTCCTCTCTTGTCTCGAATCTCCATGTCAAATTCTTGTAGAAGAAGTATCCAACGGATCAATCTGGGTTTGGCATCTTTCTTCGTGATCAGATATTTGATTGCTGAATGATCTGTGTAGACCACCACTTTGGGACCCAGTAGATAGGAGCGGAATTTGTCAAAAGAGTACACAACTGCGAGAAACTCTTTTTTGGTGGTTGTGTAGTTGAGTTGAGCTTCATTTAAAATTCTGTTGGAATATTAAATGGTGTGGAAAATCTTTGCTTTACGTTGTCCCAAAACTGCACCTACAGAAAAATCACTAGCATCGTACATCACTCAAATGGAATGGTCCAGTCTAGTGCTACAATGATGGGGGCAGAAACCAGCTTCTGTTTTAAGATCTCAAAAGCTTCCTGGCATTCTTTGGTGAAGTTGAAATGAACATCCTTCTCCAGACGATTGCAAAGAGGTTTTGCAATTTTGGAAAAATCTTTGATAAATCTCCTGTAAAAACCTGCATGTCCAAGAAAACTTCGAATACCTTTTACTAATGTTGGTGGAGGTAGTTTTTCAATTGTCTCTATCTTTGCTTTGTCTACCTCAATCCCCTTTTGTGAGATCCGGTGTCCAAGAACAATGCCTTCATGTACCATGAAGTGACATTTCTCCCAATTGAGTACCAGGTTTGTATCTTCGCACCTTTGTAACACATGTTCCAGATTTTGCAAGCAATGGTCAAAAGAATCTCCAAACACAGAAAAGTCATCCATGAATACCTCCATACTCTGCTCCAGCATGTCTGAGAATATGGCCATCATGCAACGCTGAAAAGTGGGGGGGGCATTACATAATCCAAATGGCATCTTGTGGAAAGAAAAAGTACCATAGGGAGATGTAAATGTGGTTTTCTCCTGATCTTCTGGGGTGATGGAAATCTGATTGTACCATGAATATCCGTCAAGAAATCAATAGAATTCATGTCCCGCTAATTTGTCTAACATCTGGTCAATGAATAGTAGCGGAAAATGATCCTTCCTCGTGGCTATGTTCAGCTTTCTGTAGTCCATGCATACTCTCCATCCAGTCACCATTCTTGTTGGAATCAGCTCGTTCTTTTCATTGGTAACCATAGTGATTCCTCCTTTCTTCGGCACACACTGCATAGGACTCACCCAAGTACTGTCTGAGATGGGGGTAAATGATGCCAGCATCCAACCATTTGATAATTTCTTTCTTCACGACTTCCTTCATGATTGGATTGAGTCTCCGTTGATGTTCACTGTGGGTTGTACTCATCGTTCATCAGGATCTTGTGCATGCAAAATGATGGACTAATGCCTCGAATGTGCTGCTATAGTTCAGCCAATGACTTTCTTGTCCTCTCGTAATAATCTCAGAAGCTTTTATTCATGCTCCAATGTTAGTGAAGAAGAAATAATAACATGTAATTCAAAAGAGTTTCAGAAATGCATACTTGAGATGACTCGGAAGTAACTTCAGCTCCAACTGCGGTGGTTCTTCAATCGAGAGCTCTTGATCCGTCTTTCTTTGGAAGTTCCAAGCTTTCAACTGGTGGTGTTGCTTTGAATCGGAATGGTTTGTCAAGGTAGTTGATACTTCCAGGATTTCAGCATCTAGCTCGCTGTCAGTCATATTGGTGATGCAAGCTTCAAGTGTATCTGTGGGATTTGGCTCAGTATTTTGAACGATACTATCAACAACATCAACTCTGAAACATTCTTCTTCCTTTTCATCGCTCGGGAATTTCATGGCTTTGAAAACATTAAAGGTCATTTCTTGGTCCTGCACTTCATGGTCAGTTCTCCTTTTGCACATCAATCACAGTTTTACCTGTAGCTAAGAAGAATGTCTCCCAAAGAATGAAGGTATTTCTTTGTCTTCTTCCATGTCAAGGATGATGAAATATGCTGGGAGAATTAGTTTGTCGACTTTGACCAGCACATCTTCAACAACACATCTTGAAAATGTGAGTGTTCGGTCAGCAAGTTTCAATGAAACTGAGGTAGGCATTGCTTCTCCAATCTGCAGTTTCCTGTAAATAGAAAAAGGCATCAAGTTAACACTGGCTCCTAAATCACATAAAGCCTTACCGATGTAATGTTCTCCAATGGTGCATGAGACAGTGAAACTGTCATGATCTTTCAACTTCGAGGGAAGTTTCCTCTGAATCATGGTGCTGCATTCTTCCGTTAATGCTACTGTTTCGTAGTCTCCCAATCTTCGTTTTCGTGAAAGAATGTCTTTCATGAATTTTACATAGCTGCGCATTTCTTCCAAGGCTTCTGCAAATAGAATGTTGATGTGAAGCTTTTTGAACACCTCCAGGAATCGAGCAAACTGCTTGTCCATTTTGTTTTTCTGAAGTCGTTGAGGAAAAGGTTGAGGTGGAATGATATGTTCTTTTTCCTTTGCTCTTTTCCTCCATCTGTGGAACTGCATCTTTTGGAACTTCCTCAATTGTTGCTTTGATTCCAACATCTTTATTGATCTCAGTACCATTTTTAAGGTAATAGCTTGACATTGCTCCTCGGTTCCTTGGATTTGGTTCTGTGTTGCTGGGAATATTACCTGGCGGTCTGTAACTCTGAGCATTGGCCAGTTGTCCGATTTGATTCTCCAGTGCTTTGATGGAAGCTGATTGGCTCTTGAAACATAGCATCGTACTTTTTAACTGATTCAGCACTTCTGTTATTCCTGGTTCATTTATCTGTCTTGGCATTTGTTTGCTGTTGCTGGAATCCAGGTGGTGGATAGTTTGCTATTGGAATCCAGATGGTGGATTTTTTCTTTTGCCCTGAATTGTTGCTCCATGAAAAATTAGGATGATTCCTCCACCATGGGTTGTAGGTGTTGGAATATGGATTGTTCCCCTGTCTGTTGAAATTGGTTGACATAATTCACCGTCTCTTCAAGTTTGTTTGGTTTTGGTGCTCCTCCATATGGTGAACTTGTGGAACCAGTGGTAAGAGTCTCCATGAATTTGCATATCTGATCCAGCTTGGTGTTGACTGCTGTATTGGCTCCACTTTCATAAATTCCTGCAATTATTTGGATCATGCTCCTTTCTGTTGGCCACAAGGAATTGTTGTTGGCCATTCTTCGATTAGGTCACAGGCTTGATCTTCTCCTTTTGCCATCAAGGCTCCTCCAGCAGCAGCATCAATTGTGGTTCTCATTATTCCAGAGAAAGCCCATTATAGAATGTTTGGACTTGAAGCCATTTTGGAATCTCATGGTGAGGACATTTTCGGGAGAAAATCTTTATACCTTTCCCAAGCTTCGCAGAGGGATTCTGAATCTTGTTGTATAAAGGATGTGATGTCATTCCTCAGTTTTCCTGTTCTGGCTGGTGGAAAGTACTTTGCAATAAATTTGGTGGCTAAAGTGTTCCAAGTTGTGATGGAACCTGCTGGTGGTGAATGTAGCCAAGCTTTAGCTCTGTCTTTAAAGGAGTATGGGAAAAACACGCAATCTCATTGCTTCTTCAGCTTCTCGGTTGTAATTGAAAGTGCCGCCAAACTTCCAGGAAGTTACTGATGTGGGCATTGGGATCTTCAGTTGTATTTCCCCAAACTATATTGACTGATGAATCATCTGGATGCATGTTTTGATGTCACCTGCATTTGCTGGTGGTAAGGGAGGAAGTACAATACAAGAAATGAGTCTGTCAACCACCGGAATGGTTCTGTCTCGAATGGGAATTGGAATTGGTGTGTGCAACGTTCAAAGGTTCAGGTTCCATGTTGACTAAAGCTTCTTGGCCTTCTCGCCTTTCCCTTCTCAACTGTCTAATGGTTCTTTCAATTTCTGTGTCAAGCGGTCGAAGTTCAAAGCTTCTGGTTCGTCTCATGAAATTTCTGAGAACCTGAAACACAAGAAAACAAAAACAATAAGTAAAAAGAAATTAAATACAAGTAATGTAATCTAACCCCAAACTAATAGTGAAAATAAATAAGTCCCGGCAACGGCGCCAAAAACTTGACCGGTGCTTACACACGCGTATAACGCAAGCGCACGTATCGTTCAAGTAGTATAAAAAGTATCGATCCCACGAGGACTTAATATCTAATCTATTAATTTTATGAGGTCAAATGATTACTAATATCTAACAGGTTGTTTGATTGATTTGAAAAGGTGACGATTCTAAATTTAAAAACAAGTAAATTAAATTGTTCAAAAGTAGGTTTAAGAAAATTCAATATTAAAAATTATCTAGGGTTGTGAATCTTTCCAATATTATTTAAAGATGAAGTGGTTATCTTATAGTTTGGTAAAATATTGATTATTAACCTGGAACACTAAATTATGTAAAAGCCTCTTCGATGGTCATCTACAAAATCCAGTATAACCCAATTGAATCATATGTCTATATCAACCAATTACCTGGATTCATTAAGATTAAGTTCCAATTATGGCTACCACCGCCCGACAAGTATACTCCTATCCTGTAAGGAAATCTATTAAAGGGTTATTTATCCTCAAGGAAGATCGTGAGCTATTGAGTCTAATGTCTTAAACTTAAAATCTCTATATCTAGTTCATTCTAAATTTACCTAGTCAATTTTATTAGTGACCAGTTAATGAAAAGCATTAAGATTACTACGACTCAATAAATAAATCTTTATATTACCCAACTATATTTAACCCCTTATAAACCGGTGATATTGGATTTCATCACAACCCCAGATACTGCCTTAGTTACGACACATATTTACAAATAGTAAAAAAATAAAGACATAAAGTAAAATACTAAAAATTAAATATAAAAAGTACATTGTTGAAAAGTAAATAAAGTAAAAGTAAAGTAAAAGTAAAAAGTAAAAAGTAAAAATAAAAATAAAAATAAAAATAAAAATAAATTACTGAAAGTAAATTGCTTAAAAGTAATTGCTGAACTGAATAAAGTAAAAGTACAATAAAGAAAATGATGGGGGTTGGAGGATTACTTTTATTACTTCTATTTTATATATCTCCCTTAATATAATATATTAACTTTGCGTAATAATTACCAACCAGCCATATAGGCGGTATCCTGATTAAGTCAAATTAATAATTAATTACCAACCGACCAACCAGGCGGTATCCATACTTAGTCAGGTTAAAACTAATTTATAATTAATTTCCAACCGGCCAATATAGCGGTATCCTCATTAAGTCAGGTTTTTAAATAGTTTATATTTTGTATTTAAGGGAGATTAATTTAGATAGCAATAATAAAAGCTTTACCTTTTACCCCAGCAAGGGGGAGTTACCTCATCGTTGCTTAAAAAATAAAAAATGCAAAAGTAAAGAAAGAAAATGTTGTGCGTAAAAGTAAATTGTGGAAAATAAAAACTGAAAAGTAAAGAAAAGAAAGTGCGAAAGCGGAAATTAATTACTGGAAGCTGTAAATAAACAAACAAGATACAATCTTCTTATTTATTCATTAGGAATTTTCAAAGAAGAAAGTATGAAATTTACAAATGAAATGACTTGGTATTTATAGGCAAAATTTTGCCTCCATCAAATCATCCATCAAATTCTCCACCAAATCCATTATTAATTTCTCCACTAATTACTCCACCAAATCCATTATTAATTGTTCCACTAATTGCTTACCATGTTTGGTGGTGATTTGATAATTTTTATAATTTATTTATTAATTTAATTTTTGCTTTGAAAATGACTTTAATAATTACACACAAACACTTCTAGATAGTTCATCAATTTCGGTCATGAAATATTCAGAATTCGAAATTATTTTATATTTCAAAGTTGTAGATCTTCGAGTCTTCTTTAATCTGGCACTTGAATCATCTCCTCCGATATCGGAGTAAAAAGTTATGCCTAAAATACGACAGATGTGCAAAATTAAAATTTCCAAAACTGCACTTTGTCAAAAACGCCCCTTCAAGTTTTCCAATCTCCAAAATTAAAATATCAAGTCCAATAATTGCCCTTATTTGACCCATATTTCATCCTAAATGATTTCATTTTGACCCGATATTATTTTATCTGCAAAATAAACTAAAAAACATCAAAACGTTCATCAAACCCGATAAACTAAAAAAAATATTAAATTAAAGGGGCGGTAAATATTGATATATTTTCCGCTCATCAGACCTCCTATCATTTATATATCTAGGTGATCTAATCACAAATGATAAGAGTGCAATCTCATTTGTCACATAGTTAATTTGTACAACAACACCATGATCTGTACAAATAGTGACGCTATGGGTTATAATTGTCCAACAATAACCACGATCTTTAAAGTGGTTTTGGAAGAAAATTTTAAATTTCAGTCACATGGATGCTTCCGCGCTAACCCCAAAACCTTACAGTTAATAGGATTGACTGAAAATCAATGATGTTAGCCTAAATATTAATCTCTAATTTTGAATTAACTAAAGGATAGCATCTCAAAGAATTACCTTTAAACATGGAATTATCCTTGAATAAGTTGGTATTATATTTCCGTATATTACGGTTGTATTTAGATGATGTTCTACCATGGGAAGAAATGATATCTTAAAGAATAGTGTGAAA